>ML310598.1:0-24055 GCA_005239505.1 Nicotiana paniculata
ATTAAATAAACTTTGTCCAAAAATAATCTTATCGATCGATTTGACAAATCCAAATCCAAAGCCAAAGCCAAAGCCGAGCCGAGCGAGCGAGCGACGACGGCGCCAGGATACATCCTCTTCAACTCCTTTTAAGAGCTCTAAGAAGTGATCCTATATTTATACACACAAGTGTAGTTGTCTTTCACCAATGTGGTACAAAGTTTATGACAAAAGCTCACTTGATTCNGTCGAGGTTAAGATAGAAGATTAATAGGTAGTTTATAGTGTTCACCGATAGGCTTAGTAGCATGTATTTCCTTTCATATTATTTGATTTTTATTACGGTATATGGTTTTGTTCGCCTCAGGTATTGTATTATGTGTTGCTCTTATTGGATATTGTTTTCCTTCCTTGCTTCCCTCTTCTTCTTCTTGCCCTTCCTGAGCCGATGGTCTATTGGAAACAACCTCTCTACCTGCATTAGGTAGGGGTAAGGTCTGCGTACAGACTACCCTCCCCAGACCCCACATGTTGGGATCAAACTGGGTTTTTTGTTGTTGTTGTTGTTGTTGTAGTATATAAAAAGGTAGGATAAATGATAAAATATTTTTTTTTAATAATAATGAAGGGCGAGACTGAGAGAAAAAGACAAGGTAACGATGCAACCACACCAAATCGATCGTTACATAAAGTGGCATATTTCGTCTTACGTAACAATGGATTTAACGGTACGATACAATAAAATTTAAGTAACAATCAAAACAAACATCGTATCTAAAGTGACAATACGATACAATACAACAAATAACAACCATCCAAACAAGTTGTTAAGAGATATGTATAAAATTTCGTATCGAATATATTACTTTTGTTGTTTGAGTTGTAACGACATTGCAGCTAATTTGCATATTATGATATATGTCAAACTTTTCGTATTATTCATAGTTGAATTATAATTCATAAACATTTTAAAATATTATATGTGTGACTTACGCCTCATTTCTCAGGGCTTACGCCTCACCCTGTCAGAGGTAAAACGCCCCGCCTCACGCTCCCGCATTTTAAAACATTGAATAGAAGTTACGATTAATTTTATCCCATGTTTATTTTGAAGTATAAGCTAGTTTCGTAACAATTTTTACACTAAAATAATTGAATTAATTATCTCATATAAAAAATGGGATAACTAATCCCATGAGATATCCCACCAATACAGCAAAACTACCCTAAGGAACATATGAGACTGTTTTGCAGCAAAAAAAAAAAAAAAATGAGACTGTTTCCACGAATAGTTGACACTTGGAATGATTGGATTGTTCCATAAATGAGAAGACGAAGGCCAAATTTGATTAGAGTTTATTACTACTACTTTTAAAACTAGAAAATGTCTCTGCTTTCTATAATTTGCTATTAAATCATCATAATGATAAAAAGACTAAGTTCATAAGATTATCGGCGATCTCCTTTTTCAAACAGTTAAATCTTTTCAAAAGATGTCTCAGAAATTTCATCTTAAATATTTCCAAAAAGTTATCCTTACCAAATTTCACAAGAAACAAAATTTATTCTTCCGAACATATTTCAATTAGGAGGAACAACCCCCCTTCTGGCGAGATGAAAAAGGGTAACTTAAAAGAAAAAAAATTACCAAAAATTATAACATGATGGGTAGAATCCCTAAATAAAAGATTATGTAAAAAATGGTTCCTCTTTCATTGGCTGAATTCGAAGGAAATTTAAAAACAAGTAATAAAAGGAAAAAGAAGAAAATGTGATTGTGAAAGTTCAAGGCCCGAGGCTCGAGGTCAAAAAGTCATAGTGTATAGCTGCATCCAATTGCATAGACACATGTGAGATCCTTTCTTTTGTTCTATACTACTATGGTATTTTTTTTTTTGTAATTTTAGATTACGAATGTGAGTCGTAAATAATTATATTTAGATAAATTGTTAAAATTCTTTGAGATGTGATATTATTTTAAATTTACATGAATACAAAAAATATTTTATGTATCAAGCACTATTGTTTACTCTCAAAGACCCCAACAGGCACGCCTACTTACAGCTTTTAGGTAGTCCACACGGCACGCACTTTTGACTCTTGTTCAAGCTTTACCCCCCTGAAATCAGATATAACGACCATTTCGTAAAACGTAATTTAACCTTAACACTTACCTGGCCCGAACAAACTTGCCTAAAATTAGAATAAAATCCGAACTAATTCTAACTTCAGGTCCGCTTTCTCACCCGCAATGCAGTTTCTTCACCCGAAAAAGACGAAGACAAAAAGGACTGCCTAAAAAATAGCAATTCACCATTAGTGGATATTGTTAGTTTTTTTCTTCTTTTTGCTAGTGGTGGATGGGTCAATCAGCTTCCACCGTCGCCGGAGCTCAAAACCGTATCAAATTCAGATCTTCGTCGCCGATTTCTTCCATGAAAGATAGCGACGATTCCGACGATGCTGTTATTGATGTATTCGAAGTCGGAGATCTTGATTATACTAATTATATTCCTGATGAGTGTTTAGCTTGCATTTTCCAGTCTCTTAGCTCGGGTGACCGGAAAAGCTGTTCTCTCGTCTGCCGCCGATGGCTCCGCGTCGAAGGTCAGAGCCGTCACCGTCTCTCTCTCAACGCGCAATCGGACCTTGTAACGGTGGTTCCTTTGATTTTTTCACGGTTTGATTCGGTCACGAAACTCGCTTTGAAATGTGACCGTAGATCTACGAGTATAGATGACGAGGCATTGGTGCTTATCTCGTTACGGTGCCGGAACCTTACTCGTTTGAAGCTCCGATCGTGCCGTGAGCTTACTGATGCTGGAATGGAAGCTTTCGCGAAAAATTGCAAGGGTTTGAAGAAGCTATCTTGTGGATCGTGTGCTTTTGGAGCTAAAGGCATGAACGCCGTGTTGAATAACTGCTCGGCTCTGGAAGAGTTGTCGGTAAAGCGACTACGTGGCATCACAGATGGCGCGGCGGCTGAGCCGATTGGTCCTGGTGTTGCAGGAGGTTCTCTAAGAGTTATATGCCTTAAGGAACTGTATAATGGACAGTGTTTTGGACCGTTAATTATTGGATCGAAGAATTTGCGGACGCTTAAGCTATTCCGGTGTTCTGGAGATTGGGATAAGCTTCTGGAAGTGATTGCTGAACAAGTCAGCTGTGGACTTGTTGAAGTTCATCTTGAGAGGCTTCAGGTAAGTGACACTGGTCTTGCTGCTATTTCTAAATGTTTAAATCTTGAAATTCTGCACCTTGTGAAAACGCCTGAATGCACTAATATTGGTTTAAAGATCATTGCTGAACACTGTAAGCTTTTAAGAAAGCTTCATATTGATGGATGGAAGACTAACAGGATAAGTGATGAAGGGTTAATTGCTGTGGCAAAACATTGCCCCAACTTACAAGAATTGGTTTTAATCGGTGTGAACCCGACATGTGTTAGTTTGGAGAAGCTGGCTACGAATTGCTTGAATTTAGAGAGATTGGCTTTGTGTGGAAGTGAAACTGTTGGAGATCCTGAACTGTCGTGCATAGCTGCAAAATGTAATGCTTTGAGAAAACTCTGTATAAAGAGTTGCCCAGTATCCGATCAGGGTATGGAAGCGCTTGCTGGTGGATGTCCGAATTTGGTGAAAGTAAAGGTTAAGAAGTGTAGATTGGTGACTTCTGAAAGTGCAGACTGGTTGAGGACCACTAGGGGTTCTGTGGCCGTGAACTTGGATGCAACTGAACCTGAAAATCCCGATGCAAGTGCCAGTGATGGTGGTGTCCCTGAAGTTGGGAATGAAAATAGGCAGGTGGCCGCCCAAGTAGGTGGTGCGAATATTGCATCAAGCAGTACAGGGAGGTCCAATTCCTTTAAGGCAAGGCTAGGACTTACAACGGGAAGACATCTGGTGGCTTGCACATTCAGAAGGTGGTCGAGCTTTGGTGGGAGTTCCAGTTCCAGAAATACTTAGAAAAAGGAGCTGACTGAGATCGCTCAAATATTCTGCTATTGGAGTTATTTGGCTCTTATTACATTTATATATTCTTGAGTTCGCGTGCTGGTTAATGCAACAACCGGTGCAGCCTTTATGGTTGGACCTTTTCCTTGAGTTTCCTCTTTTCCCTCATGTGCTAGTGATACTCTTTTTGGGCTTATATGCTCCTTTTACGTGGAGTTCTTATTACTTCTACTGGGAGAGGACTCAACATGCTATCTTCTGAAAAAGAAAGGAAGGAAAAAGTTATAATCCAAAAGTTGGTGATTTTTGAATGTGTTTTGTGGTTTGTGCTTTGCAGAGTTTTCAGTATAAATATGCTACCGAAGATTCAATAATGTGAACACCTTTTCCTGACATATAAAATGCATTTGAACGGGAAACTGAAAAAACAAATGCAGTAGAAGAGACATACTATTGCTTTCTCTTATACACTATGTTAAATGCATTAAGCTAATAGGAAGTCAAGATTTTGATTCACTCCTATGTTATTGATGATGTGATAGCATCATGGGAAGATTTAAAAGCTGAACTCAGGATCAACTTCATTAAACAGCTCTTATGAAAATTCATTAGTCTTACAGCTTGTTTGTTCCACAGCTTTTACCTAATTAACGTTGTACTTTTTTATATTATATTGTGCTTCATTTATTCACCACTCGAATCATGTGGGTTTGTGGCGTGCCCTTAGCAGGAATTATTCTTTTATTTTTGGTGAATGAGGGGAAGTTTGCAATAGTGTGATTCACCTGGTAAATGAAGGACAATGGTGAAAAGTCAGGCTTGAATAGTCAAAGCTGCTTCCTAACTGAAAAAGGAAGAGTGTTTCAAGGCCTTGGTATGCTACAATAAATTTTAAAATGCAATATAGCCTGTTTGTCGGAATGATCTTTCTTTATCATCCTCTCAATGTGCCCTATGTGACTTGTGATGACACTTGGGGAACATGTTGAGAACTAGAGCATGAATTTGTTCGTGTTGAGAACTAGAGTATATATTAACTCTGCTATTAGATCAAGATATTGTTTAAGCCAAGGTTTCAACTCTAGATGTTGGGTAAAGAAATAGTTTCAGTAGATTCTGTGGTCCTTTTTGGGTGTTGAGATGTACTTCTGGACTCCTTAGAAGCTCTTTACTTTGCATTGACACAACGACATGGCATTAAGTTAAACTCTGGGTTTGGGGCTAAGAAATAGTGAGTTCCCGTGATACCATGTTGGCTTAATTAGTTCTATTGTAGTTAAGAAAATTTTGGTGACTTCATGTAATTGGAGTCCTTAACAAGAATGGAGATCATGGATGGTTTGTGTAGTTATTATTCATACCAGTTCCTCTACTGTTGTCCTTGAAGGCCATAATTCAGTCATACTCTCCTTGCGGGCATTGTCTACAATCATTTAGCTAAATCAAATGAATATATCAGCTAACTTTATCAGAAAAGGGTGATTGAAGCTAATTTAGAGGGAAAACAACACTCTTTTTTGTTCTTCTACATGCCTGATTTATTGGCTTCTTGACCAGCTTCTGTCCTTTAGTCTGGTTTCATGATGAGCTATTTCTTCAGCTTAGTTATGGCTTGTGTCGCTTTCACTAGAGTTTTCTATTAAAAAAAAATAATTATATTAAGGCAACTGAAAACCCTTTGGATTTGGTTCTTAAGCTGCAGCATCACTGATTAGTTCATATTTGTGATGGGAGAATGTTACTCTTCGAAAGTAGGTGCGACAATCAATTTAAAGTTGCTGATCTAACTAAATGACTGCCTCATAAATATGCTATTCTGAACCATATTTTGCTGTTTTCTTCATGCTTTGGTTGATAGCAAGTATTGGATGGTTATCTTCCGCTGCTACAGTGTTTTGGGTCTTTACCGTATATAGCAGTAATATTCTGGCTGTTTAAGAATGCATCTTCAGATTCTGTTATCATTGTCGGTCTAACAAGCAAAGCCTTCTTGGTCATTCGATTACTGAAACTATAAACTATTGGTCTGAGTATCACTTATGGTTAATTTATGACCAATACTGTTAGAACTTCGGCTATGCTGCATGATTGATAATTGCATGCACATTCAGGGTTGTGGAGAATTATCCTTTCTTCAGTTATTGAAAAATTAACTAATATTGATCTCCTTTTTTTAAAACAGTGGGGTCATTAGGTTTTCTCCACCACTAAATCCAAGTCAATGGATATTGGTTATGACTTATGCGTGTGTGTTCTCATGGTTGATTTTTTATGACTTGAGAACTCGCTCTTATGAGACACTGGGTTTAGTTAGTTGATTTGGTGGTTAAACCACTGAATATTTTTGCTTCCTCTCTATCTTGTTTGATGTCAATAGTATTGTTGTTTTAAGACTATTACTGTCTTGCACCGGTGGTCAAAATAACTTCAGTGGTTGGTAGTAGTTTTCTTGGTTATTTCTTGATTTCTGTTATGCATTCTCGACGACAGTCTGTTTTTGAAATCTAGACTATGTATAGGATAAGCGTTCTGTTAATGGTTGCAAAAGAATATTTTGTTACTTTTGCTTTACCCAAGGACTCGATAGCATCACTCATATGTAAGTAATGTTTTTGGTGATTGGTTTGTAAGCTTTTGCTTGTTTGATTCCGGTTTAATTAATGTATACGATGTTAGATTTAAGGTTTGAAATTGACAACAGCTTCGGCGAGCTGCATAGGTTGGTTTTGGAACAAGGGTCAAGCTTCTTTGAGTTTTGCCAGAACTGTCATCTCCTATCGTTGATTATGGAACCCCCCCCCCCCCCCCCNCCACACACACAAAAGCAGTTTCTGCTTCTAGAATGTCTGTATCGATTGTTCTTGTTTATTGATACTAGATGAGGAAAGACCCGTATACGGGCCTAATATTGCAATTTTATTAAAACTATTGTTTGTTGTTGTTTAGTTAATTAACTTTTGAGGTTTAACAAGCTATTTTTTTAAAAATTACTTTTGGATATGAAAATATTTAGTTTGAAATCGCCTTAAAATAATATGGATAGAAAATTATTTAATTTTTATTTTCAAATTGCTTTAAGATAGTATGAGTAAATATGAAAATCTTGTCAATATTGATACTTCTTTTTGTTGTTGTATTATTTAAAAATTAATTTTAATTTCTCTATGAAAACTTCTATTTGAAGAAAACAAAATTAATAATTCTTTAAAATGAGAAAAAGATTGGAATGAGCATTTGTACAGCACAAACAGTCTAATCAATACATGCATAGTGCAGTTAAAGGAGAATTGTGGCTAGAAGAATATGGGGTCCACGTGTATTTTGGATTTAAGAAATGCAAACATAGAGTTTTTATGAAATGACATATATGCCCTTGGTCAACCATCATTTTCTATATAATAGAAATTTCGTACCTTTGCTTTGTTCATCAAACTCTTCCTTATCCATTGTATATTGTCAATCAATTTTCAAGTAGATTATTATTGAATCTGTCGACAATATTTTGCTTTAAGCTGCATCCATAGTGTGTTGATCTTAAATATAACGTCAGAAGCTTATAGGTTCAGTTGGAGTCTGAACTCTGAACCAAGTGCTACAGTTTGGTTTGCTGATCCTTAAGAATGTTTGCTCTAGCCCCGCACCCATGCAACCCTTTGGTCAATAAAGTAGGTGAAAATCATGGGAGACCGACAAAATGTTAAGCGGTTTCTGCTTTAGCTGGTAGAGTCACACCATATAATGTGTTGATAGTAAGTAGAAGGTATTTATTAGAATAGTTGAGGCGTGTGCGAGTTAGTATGAATATCACCGTTACTTGAAAACAAAAAGGAAATTTGCTCTAGAACAAGCCAATTTTCCGTAATATCCAAGAGCTGGTTCCAAAAAGCCACTCTTTTAAGCTTGCTTAAAATTTATTTTCCGGCGGGTAATCAAGATGAATCCAATTACTGGGATTTGAGATTGTACGAGCTACTGATATAAATGACTAGTGTAGCCCATAAAGAACACTCCCTCAGTAATTCAGCTTCTTTTTCATCTCATAATATTTACACTTAATTACACTATAAATATTACCATTGACATAAAAAACAATTACACTTAATAGAGCTCCCAATTCTGATCACAGAATATAGGCCTCCAACAAACTCTACTAATTACAAAGCAACTGATGCTTTGAAAGCATTGAGGGGGCTGTACCACCTTTCCAGTGTATTAAAGTGAAAATTGAATGATCATTCAACAAATCAACTCTGCATTTCAATCTCTAAATTGTGTTACGCTTGACGATATTATTTTACTATAAATACTATTAGCTCCATATTTGAATTGGGATTTCCGATCTGCTGATTAGTTTAGCAATCTCTTATCCGTTCATCTTCTGATGCAACATGCTACTCAGTATTTGGTGGAATTTTGGATATCGTTTCAAGTTTATAACAATTACAGAAATTGATAATCATGCTCATATTTCCTTTATGATTTCAAACCGATTGACGGTTAAATTTGGTTAATGAGTCTCTTCACCATTTTGTTCTTTTAGGCATTTCCGTAAACAGGTTCTGCCTTTAACCACGAAAACGAACTTGAAACTTATCTCCAGATTCCAAACGAGAGAAAGAGGATGAAGAAGGAGGTTTGCTGTTGTTTGCGGGGTCGAGTGGTAGAATTCCTGATTCAATCAGCACAGGAGCTTCAAGTTTCACCGATCGTCAAATACTCGGCACTCTCACTTTTCGCCGATCGATTCTACCCATCTCTAGTTTCCAGACAAGGAATTAACAATGCTGCTAAAACCTGGCTCTTACAGTCGCCTCTGAGAGAAAGCAATTTGCAGCTATTTGCTCTCGCAGCACTATGGATCTCAACCAAAATACACGATTCTCCTCAACTTCACGTCAAATGTTTCAAGTCTTTAGCCGACAACACCATTACAGAGCAGCATTTTACAACAAAGGATTTTCTAGAAGCCGAGTTAGTGTTAATGCAGGTATTGAAATTTGAGATTGGTATGTTAAGAAGCATTGCCTTCAGATTCTTAGAAGATCTAATTACCAAATTGAAGGAAGTCGCTAGAGTTGGAGAGCAATTAAAACTTAAAGCATGTATGGATATTATGGACTTACTCTATGAAAAAGGGGAGATTTCATCTTTTAATACTTCTCCCCTTCATCTCGCCGCGTCTATAACGGTTGCTGCATATTTGATCACGGTTCCAGTACAGAAGACTGAATTCCCCATTCTTCTATGGGTTAAGTTTGTAACTTCGTGCAACGAGGAGGATATTCTGGACAGTGTTAGAAACATTCTAACTCATGTATTTGAAGCTTGAAAGTTGAATCTGTAACTGTGAAGAGGTCAATATATGTTGTTACAGAGCTGATCTTTACCGAAGGCATCTGTATGCGCTATATGTAATCGAAAAAAAGAAAAAGAAATGTTCATACCAAAGTGTTGTATTGATGACATCTAAAAATTCAAGAGGACTAGTGTTGAAGTAAATTTGTGAAACACCCTAAATTTTGAACAAGGCAAATCTATGTCAGATACTTTAGTGGATGACATGGGCAAATGAACGACAGTATTCATGCTCGAGGATCACTGCATTGAGCTCCATGGTGCAGGAGAAAGAAGTAGCAAAGCCATTCCCAGCATACCAAGCTGAAACTTCTAATCTGTCTTCTTCCCTTTCATAGGTGCTGGTGCTGGATACAAGAGAATTTGACTCAAGATGGTACCATTCATCAGTATACCAATCACAGATCCCATGACAACTGCAAACAAATCCAAACTCGGGGAGTTAAAAATGCAGGATTGATCAAATTACAATTTTATCATATGTCCCCGACTGGACAGGATTGATCAAATCACAAAGATCATGTAATGATAGGATGTGAAGAGAAAATCCTTCTTACAAAAGAATAGCATTTCAGAAATCTTAGAAGTGAAGAGATCAGTTCAAGTATATTTGAACTGCGCAAGGATTCAGCTAGCAAATGGACACGTCTCTTCAACTATGTATGTCCAAAATCTTTCACATCAGCTCGTATCAACTAAGAAAATTCCTTTTTCAGTATTTTGAATTTTCTTAGTATTTTTCAACTACCTGAACTATTAAAGATTATTCTTTACACCACATTCAAGTAATTTGTTCACTCCATTTTTAATTCACAAAGTTGCATGTATACTTTCAAATTAATGCTATTAAACAACCGTGTAGGTCACAAAAAGATTTAGTAGTTCTCCACCTGCACCTCCAAAAACCATAACTAAAGAAAGGAATAAAGCATGCGTAAATATTGATCTAAAGGACACTTGATTAGGACAAACTGAGCGACCTCACATTCTACTGTATCAGAAAGACTAGTGAACATAGTAATTAGCAATGATGATAATACAGCAGAACCATCAAGTGTATAAATCATTGTTATGCACATCTAAAAACATAGATTATATTGCAAAATAAGAATGCATCAGCTTATTGTTTGGAAATACACTATGCCACAATGATTCCATATCCAGAGAGCACTTTGCAGAATTATATGGAGGTTTAGATCAAAGAAAATCAAAGCATACCACTCGTTGGAGCTTTCTCTTGGAGGCTGGTAAACACTCTAACTGCAACATAGAGAGGAAAAGAGCGGGTGAGAACAACAATATTTCGTGAGTGCAACCAGAAGTTCAATGGTCAACTTACCCATGGAACCACCAAAGTTCATAAAAAAGGTTAAGAAGCTTAGCTCCCCAGTACTTCTGTTCTGCTCAAACAACATTAATGATATAGTTACAGTAAGTAGCTGTCAGAAAAGAATGAATGTAGCAAAAATGCAACTGCACATGCAGTGATTCTTGTAAACATCATTGGATAAATAAATAAATGTAAGAATTCAATCAGGTATGAAACTTCATGTGTACTTGCATGGACAGTCGCTCATTTTATCTCACTTATTCATCATCTGCTTTAAAAGCATTCACATGCTCCCTCCCTCTCATTATAATTCCATCACATTTGGCATGATTTCCATTGACAGAGTAGAAAACATTCAAGCAATAGTGCATAGCAAGGAAACTGCATGTTACAGCAGATACTCATTAAACACAGCATGTTTCAGTACAGATCAAGTTTCAGATTATTAACATACCAAAAGAGTTGACATGTTACATACAGAATGAAAAGTCGTCAAACCATAAGCGAAAGTTTAATGCTACCAGAAGCAAAAAGTTTATAGGTAAAACGGCATCACATTATTAGAAACCAGGTAACACTCCATATGTCAAGTCAAATCTGCAAAAGTACCATCTGTTATCTCAGCTCTCAACATCACAGCAACCTTAAAATGAGAACCATCATCACACAAATATGTACCTTAAAGTTCTTCCAGATCTGTGGAATCCTTGCAAAAAGAAAAATTGCATGCTGACAGGCCTGCAAAAAGTTATTCCAAGACAAGAATGAGCCGTGGTATACTCTTTCTGTGGAATCCACTTATGAAAGAGGAATCTATATCTTTGGAGCATTGTAGTCTACCAAAACAAAAAATTACTAATTGAGGGTAGGAGCAAAAATATTTTACAGACCGGAATTATAAGTCACCACTTACATATGAGGCCTCAAAAAGGATTGGATCAATTTGACCTGCCAAAAGAGTTGGAGCTACAGCACAATATCTGTTTATTTAAATAGGAGGAACAACAGATTCTAATTCCATCTGAAGGAGCACCTAAAGTTAACAATAGTCTAAATGGCTAATTTATACGGAACACTTTTTACGAATTCAAAGGTGGAGGAGGTAGGATACAGTAATGCTCTAATCCATGTCTTTGTTCCCAAAGGCTGAGAAAAATAATAGATGATCGCAACCAAAATGATAGCTGCAACAAGTAAAAAAGCACAAGATGATCTTGCAGACCTAAAATAAACAAATTTTTTTATCTCCTTCAACGTCATCAATTCAACATGGTTTGAGCCTATTACCCATCAGCAAAATATTTCCACATACTTGACTCAACAAAAAGAATCAAACCCGCAAATGAGGGGTGCTTTGCAAAATTAAAGTATATTTCACCAACAATTTGGACTTACAGACGAGACACGTTACACAATTTAAGAGAACATACGAAACTAAGAAATTGAGATATTGAAGTGCAATGAAATGAAGGTGATTTACTCTATCGACAAAGGAGTGAATAACCAAACTACCATATCATAGCATTTGCCATGAACTCAAAAAAGGTAAATTGGGGTAAATAAGTAAAATCTAGATATTCGTTCAAACGCTTAAGAAAAACCATGGTATGATGATGGCATGGGTTGAGCTTAAATGAAGCAATGGGCGACCCCAACTCAGTGTTATCAAAGGAGAAAAGCGCAAAAAAGCTCTAAGGTCCGTTAGAGCTTTAAGCGCAAATAAAGCGTGGGCTTTAATAAAAAAAGGCGCAACTGGAAAAAAAGTAATAATATGTATATGTAGTGTAAGACTAATAATTATAAGCATAAATAACAAATATGGACAAAGGAATTGGAAAAATTTAGGATAAAGTGAAATATCAATTATTTAATGTTGTCTTTTCAAGATTACACTCACTGGCAAGTAAAAGTATACCTAAGAGCCTTGATGCGATACTAAAGCGCCCACAAAGCAAGGAGAAGCGCTCAACATGTTTTGAGCCTCGCTTCAGAGCTTAAGCGTGCTTTAGGCGCGCCTTTGACAACACTCCCCCAACTTGTTTGGGACTGAGGCCTAGAGTTGTTGTTGCTTAACAAAAACCATGCTACTACAAGCATCTTTTATTCCAATCTCGGAAACAAATGTCCAGCTGCTGTCTCGGATCATCAGCCATTTGGCTTGTCCAGAACTGCTTAAAGGAATTGAATTGGTTGTTCAATGAAGAAGAACCAGTGAAAAAGATGCATGGTTAGCTAAAACAGCCACAACACGTCTGCACCCAAACCAGTTGAATTGGTTGGTCAATGAAAAGGAAGAATTGAAACAGATGCATGGTTAGCTAAAACAACCACAACCAAACAATTCTGCACTTAAACTAGTAGAACTCCAATGCAAATTTGAGAAGATGCATCCCCACGCCTTCTCATCATATCAGAATAGAATATTAAATGAATTCCGAAAGCAAGATGCATATGTTGAACATACCTTGAATCAAAAGAAAAACATACTCTCCAAAAGCTGAAAATGGAAGTCCTTTGTGAAGGCAATATGCTAAAGCAATGGTATAACCAGTTACTTCTAGCTCGAAGCTCACAACACTAAGCCCTCTAACACTCTTGTGCTGCAAAATTTTTAATATCTGCAAGAGGAAGAGAAGGGATATGTGATACACTTAGTCCAATCTGTGAATCGCTATAGCCAGTAGACGTGCAAATTAAGAGAGTAATAACAGCCTAAACAACTTAGCTTACCAATCCATAACCCTATGTTGAATCTTTGTAGTTCCTAAATTTGGGAAAAACAGGATCCCAAAAATTTCGTTGTCTTTCACCTGAAATGTACAATAAGATCACAGAAGCAGCCCCGGACAACCCACCTACATAGTCTTTAACCTAAATTTATATAAATATTACTTCCCCTATCCTAATTTATATGGCACTGTTATGAATCAACCACAGCCCAATAAGGATATCAACGCACAAATAGCTATTGGGCCGAGAACAAACAATATGGTCAGACTAATTTGGGATCCAGGTTGAGTAGTGAGCCCAGGAACTATTCTATTAAAATAGTAGAAGTCAGTGATTTTGGGATTATGCATATTGTTGAGAACTCTGTTTCCCCTCGTCTCCGTTCTTCTGGTTTCTTCCTCTATACTCTCTCTTTTTGTTCTCCCTCGCTCTCTCTATCCTTCTTCTCTGAATCTCCTTCTTAGTTCTAGTTTCTGTTATTGTAATGATTGACTCTTTGAGTTTATGAATTAAACCTATCATTTCCCTCGTTTACTTTGTGTCATGAATTCGGGTTCATAACATTGGTGCTTTCATCGTTCGTACTCCAATAACAATGGTTGTATTAGATCGATTCAGCAGTGGAAACCCAGAGAGTTGGATTTTTCGGGCAGAGCTGTACTTCACCTACCTTGGCTTCTCCGGAAAGGACTGGTTGCCTCTTCCTTACCACTACCTTGATGGCGAAGGTCTTGCTTGGTTTGATTGGTTGTTTCGAAATAAGCAATTTTTTGATTGGAATCATTTTAAGGAAAAACTAAGGCTGCGTTTTCGCATCCGAACTAGAGAAGCACCTGGCGGGTGCTTAGCCACTCACCAACAGCGCAAGCTAGTGGAGGATTTTCTAGCACGAGCTGCGCCTATTCCATCATGGTGCAACATTAGCACATCACCCTCGCCTCAGTATTTGAATAAGCATTCGAACAACAACAACATGAGCGTGGCATACGAGGTGTTCGAGGAAATGCTGGACACCTCCCAAGATGAAGCAGCAGCAGCTGAAACTAACAGGGAAATACTACAGGAGCTCCAAGCTGGTAATATACCGTTGACTGAGAAAGAGGAATTCATAGAGGAAGGCCAAGTGTTCGACAAAATTCTGCATAACTGCTGCTCCAAGGTACTTACTGATGACTCTGATTTGGATTGGTGCTTGCTGAAAATTTCCAAAAAGATACATGCCGGTTGCCTAGTCAAATTGTCGATACGACTTCATTTATGATTTCTTTTGCTGCACGTGAGTATAAGGTTAAAACTAGGATCGTGATAACTACTGGAATCAATTGCCCGTTGGCAGACACCTTAGCATTTTCCAGTCAAGTACTTTCACTGGTACAACACTCTGGTAGTTGGGCTACGGATGCAAGGGATATTGGACTATCAAATTCTAGTTATGTGGCCAAGTGGTTTGACACAGGGTAGGAATTTATCATTGCTTCAGGGTGTGCATCTCTTTTGCATATTCCTTTAAGTTCTCTATCATATGCACCTACATTGTTTAAAGCAATTAGAAAAAGATGGAGTTATTTATTTGCAAAGTTGTATTATTGGGAGCTGTTTGGTGAAGCTAAATTTGGTATTGAGTCCTTTGATGTCGTGTATCTTGATGGAAATCCCAAACGAACCATTGACAAGAACTATATCTCTCCAACTGATGCGGCAACCAATTTTCTGGTACCTTTTGCTAGCGGAGATGATGCAGTGCCGAAAGAGATTGCGAGCCCTGCTGAAGTCGCACATCCATTTGAAAATGTCATATCGCTTCACATTCACAGGCGTCCATGTTTGTGGAATTTTTTTGATAAGAAGTTCATGATGGCTAGCAAGGTCTCAAATATTGCGCAATATGTTCCTGACGAAATTCTGTTTGTTGGTTATGAAAAACCAGCATGGGATGAAGAGTTCGCGTTAATAATTAAGCAACCATCCTTAGGTGATTTTCGACTTGTAGTTTTGAGTTGCATACTCCTAAATGGCTATGCTACTTTACCTTATGGTACTAAGAAGACAATTTTGATGGACGACAAACTTTCTGTGTTTGGTGATGTTATCATGGAATCATGTCTGCTTTCTATTGATACGAGTGAGTTGGTAGTCTCACCTTCCAGTGCGAGATCTATTCGACTTGCTTATCCATTTCCTTGTGGTGGCCGAGAGCCTGTAGTATCCCTAGTTGAACAAGTTGTTGGAACTTTCGCATTGGGGGACCATGATCCATGGACTGGTGGTGCACTGGTTTCCACAATGCATATGGAGAATTTCCGGACTCCGAAGAGTAAGGCATTACTACTGTTGGTCTCTACAGGAAAGGTTCACTCATTTGCATCTTCTTACTCTATGATTAAAGTGTGGGATCCCGAACGACAATGGTGTGTGAATTTCTATATCAGTGAAATATAAAAATATAATTTTTGGTTTAGAGATTAGTGATATATCGCTGAGCGCAATTAAAGGTGACAATGTTGATTCACAAGTGGCAGACCTTTCTTGTTTTGGCTTACACTCACCAACAAATGCCTTGACATGGGCACCGGCCACACCTTTGAGGTCATCTTCCACCATTGCAAATCTTCTGGCCACCTCAAACCAAACGTTTGGTTATTATTCTATTCATTTTATATTTGCACCAGACTTGAATAGTTGTTCTTCAACCATGAAGAAGATAGGGCAGTGGCATCCTAGTGTTAATGATGAACAATGAGCTAGCCAAACATCCTTATTCATTCGGCACATTAGCGCACGTATTGCTTCCAGGTATGTGGTCGAGGTGGTTGATAAGCTTTGTGTGAAGAAGGTCAATGAGGATTCAAGCCTAGTTGCTTTCTCATGGCTTTTATGTGGAAACTACATAATACCTAAGAGTAAGGTCAATTACAAGCACATGTCATCCTATTGTCTCTTATAGTACCCTCATTCATGGGCTTTGTAAGAATGATAATTTAGACGACGGACTCATTTTGAAGGAAGCAATGAGATTAAATGGTAAAATTTCAAGACTTGTCATGTATAGGATGCTTATTCCGCTGAAATTTACGAAACATGATGAAGTTGAGTGTGTGTTGACAAACATATCTCACAAAGGGCTAGTTCCAAAAGAAGTGTTGTACAATACCATCCTTGCTATCCATTACTCAACAGAATATATCCCGAAGGATCTAAAGGTTACTAAGGAAAGGATACTAAGGTGTTTGAGGCAAATTGATGGGTTGCTGATCACATTACTCGAGGTGCTTTTGTGGGGATTTGCTTCTGGAAAGTTTGCTTTGGTTCACTCATTTCGCTCTTCGCTAACTGCTTCGCGAAGAGGGCAAGCAAGATCTTGTCGGCATGCTGGGCATGTTATGATGGCCCTCAAGTTGATAACACTGCTAATGTCTACAAAGGACAAGGTTTAGGTTGGTTCGCTGAAGGTGCACTTGTTCCTATATTTTCCTCAAAGCACAAAGAATGCCTTAGTATTCATATAGTGGGTTGGGAGCTCGTGAGTATCACTATTCTTGACTTGAACCTTGAGGACAAGGTTCTTATTGAGGACGGGAGTTATGTTATGAATCAACCACAGCCCAATAAGGATATCAACGCACAAATAGCTATTGGGCCGAGAACAAACAATATGGTCTACAAATTTGGGATCCAGGTTGAGTAGTGAGCCCAAGAACTATTCTATTAAAATAGTAGAAGTCAGTGATTTTGGGATTCTGCATATTGTTGAGAACTTTGTTTCCCCTCGTCTCCGTTCTTCTGGTTTCTTCCTCTATACTATCTCTTTCTGTTCTCCCTCGGTTCTCTCTATCCTTCTTCTCTGAATCTCCTTCTTAGTTCTAGTTTCTGTTATTGTAATGATTGACTCTTTGAGTTTATGAATTAAACCTATCCTTTCCCTCGTTTACTTTGTGTCATGAATTCGGGTTCATAACAGGCACCCTTTCCATTTTGTATATCTTACATTTGACACTATTCCATTTCTATACCGCTTTTACAACTTTTAATAATTCAAATTCATTCAAATATTCAGATTTCTTGATTTTTCTTTATCTGATTACTTTTCAATTATCACCTTAATATTTTCCTTCAATATATCCAAGTCAAATTAACATCATAAACTCCGTGCCCACATGAATACCTAGCATAAAAATGGGACAGTGATGACTATGTATCAGCTGTTAAGCTAGATGAGATTCAAGATATAGACAACTTAACGTGGGTGGAAATTAAATATCATAAAATTGTAAGTCTCTAAAGTAGGACCCGATAAAATGCAAAAAAAGACTGGATTTTTAAGAAAAATACCTGAGGAAGTTTAACAGTGGTGGAGGCAGCAACAATGGCGTAGCCCAGGAGCTTGGATATTAAGGGAAGCAAACAATCTTTTTCTGGGAATTCACCATTGCTAAGGGATCCCATTACACAACCAAAATCCATACCAAGAAATTTGAGCTCTACCATCTTGATGATTACAACACAATCCTTTAGGTTGGTATATAGTCGAAGGATGAATCCTTAAAAACGGTGAGCTGATTTCTGAAATTTCTGATTAACGTCGGTTGTCTTCTTGTGAAATTTTTTCTCAAAATGTCGACTTTTTGGCTAAAAAATTCCAGTGAGTCCCTTTTAACGGATCGTTGGTACATGCAATTTGTGTGAGTCGCATTTAGTGAAGATATGTAGGTCACTGCTTTAATGCGACTTAGGATTTAACCAATTAAATACTTGACCCTCAACAATACAACGGATCCAACAAGGGAGTGAAAACTATAGGGATTTTAACCCAAGTAGCCGGTTAGATTCATTGTTTACTTTTTTCTAATCAATATACATAAATTATCTATTGACTATTTACTTTTTCTAGTGTGTGTATATATATATATATATATATATATTTGATTATATATTGATTATATACAATTATAATCATATAATACATGAATTACACATACATTATATATCCGCCGGCTATTTTTAGTTTAAGCATTAGATGACGGCTATTTGGATTAATTTTTTAAAACTATGATTGTACATAATAACCGTCAAATTTCTATCTTTTATATATTAATCTATAATATACAAAATGTACAAAAGGTATATACTAATATTATAGACGAATATTATACACAAAAGGTATATACCTTTTGTGTATAATATTAGTGTATACCTTCTGTATATTCGTCTAGCGACTGTAATTATTTTTAATCATTGACGACATCAACAACAACATAATACCTAATGTAATCTCACAAGTGAAGTTTATGGAGGGTAGTTGTATAAGGTTAAAATCGACCACACTTGATTTTTGGGGCTCGAGGATCTGCCTCGAGAGTGAGTCTGTACTGAAGCAAGTTCGAATTTGAAGAATACGAAGACTGAGGGATCGAGATCAGGCTAAATCGACATCGAAGTAAAGAATAACGAGATATCCGCAATCGACCACCAATCTCGGCGGGAATCTCGGAATTGGCGGAACCATTAACGGTTATTAATATCAATCATGTATTTTGCTTCCAAAATTAGAGTTTTACCTTATTTAGGATTCCTCTACTATATAAAAAGGAACATTGTTCCTTTGTAAGGGGCGTGAATCATAGACGCAACTACTGAGAAATACAAACACTCTGCTCTTTTACTCGCTCTTAGTTCTCTACTGTTCTTATTGTCCATATTATTCTTATTGTTCTTGTTTTTAGATCTCGAAACTATTCCAAGTCGAGGTCGATAACCCACAAACGGCACCGGTTTGATCTATTACAATCATTTGATGCCTTTATTTATTTAGCTATTTATCAACTGGCATTGAATTAGATCATGATCCTTATAACCACATTACAAGTTTAATTGTTACTCGTATTTCGAGGTAAACAGTTTGGGCTAAGGATAATAGTGATTCTTCAGTGCTAGTTCTGGTATAACACAATATTTTACGCTTGTTTCTTGTCAATAATTTTGTTTTTAGGTTGAATCATGTCAAACTCGCAAAACACATCTGCACACGGTGACAACGGCCTCGGGCTCCACGGAGAAAACGAGAATGTTATCGTCCCAGGAGTCGAGGTGCCACAGGCTGACCTCAGAGGAGCACCACTCGTTAACCCAGTTGATGTCAGTTCTCATGTTGCGTTGAATATGGATTTGGGCACAAACCCCGAGGGAAGCGTACATAGAGAGGGTTGAACTGACGGTCGAGGAACGCAGGGTAGAGGAGACGAAGGTGTCAGTCTCCAAGTTATATTTGAAATGCTGCAATCCCAACAAAATGCCATTGCTCAGTTGCAAAATCAGCACAGGGCACTAAATAGGGTCGAACGAGAGGCTACTCGCCGTACCGAGCCAGTGCATGAAAGGTCAGGTGATAATACTTCGACGACCGACCCTGCTATAATGAGGATGCTCGGGGAGCTTACTAAGAGAATAGAATCGGGAGAAAAGAAAATCGAGGCCAACGACAAGAAGGTGGAAAATTATAACTCTCGAGTTGATCAGATACCGGGGGCACCATTGATCTTAAAGGAAATGGACTCTAAGAAGTTTGTGCAAAAACCATTCCCTCCGAGTGAGGCTCCAAATCCCATCCCAAAGAAGTTTCGTATGCTCGATATACCTAAGTACAACGGGACTTCAGACTCCAATGAGCATGTTTCTTCTTATACGTGCGCCATAAAAGGTAATGATTTAGAGGATGACGAGATCGAGGTTGTACTGCTAAAGAAATTCGGAGAGAACCTGTCGAAGGGAGCTATGATTTGGTACCACAACCTGCCGAACTCCATCGATTTGTTTGTCATGTTGGCGGATTCATTTGTAAAAGCGCACGCTGGTGCCATAAAGGTTGCAACGAGAAAATCATACCTCTTCAAAGTGAAGCAGAGGGATAACAAAATTCTAAGAGAGTTCGTATCTCGATTCCAAATGGAACGTATGGAATTACCACCGGTCACTGATTATTGGGATGTTCAAGCTTTTACCCAAGGATTAAACGAGTTGAGTTCGATCGTATCACGCCAGTTGAAACAGAACTTGATTGAGTACCCAGTTGTGACTTGGGCAGATGTTCACAACCGTATCAGTCGAAGAATAGGGTCGAAGACGACCAATTGGGAGCCTCTTCAGGTTCAGTACATCCAAACCGGTCGACAGGTAAAACCAGAGAGATATTGATAGAGAATCGAGGTCGAATAAAGATCGGTATCAGCCATATGTTTTAGATCGAAGGAATAACGGTTCGGGATGCAACTCCGCCCGGAACAATCGAATGAGTGATAGAGGGCAGAATTCTCGGGGACTAATGAGTAAAACTGGCTTCGACAAATATGCAGATCCTACAGAAGCGCCTCAATTATCGGAGTACAATTTTAGTGTCGATGCATCGGGGATTGTATCGGATATCGGAAGGATCACAGACACCAGGTGGCCCAGGCCTATACAAACTGATCCCTCTCAAATGAATTCAAATTTGATGTGTAAGTATCATGACACCCATGGCCATAGGACTGAAGATTGCAGACAGTTGAGAGGAGGTAGCTCGACGATTCAATGAGGGCCACCTTCGAGAGTTCCAAGTGATCGGGCCAAAAATCACTTCATGGAAAGGGACGCCAACATAAAGAATGAGCAAGAAGAACCTCAGCATGTTATTCACATGATCGTCGGCGGGGTCGACATCCCACAAGGGCCTATATTCAAATGCACCAAGGTGTCGATTGCCATAGAAAAACAGACTCGAGACTATATGCCCGAAGGCACTCTATCGTTCAATGATGAAGAAGAAGAAGGCATCTCTTAGCCGCACAACGACGCCCTGGTAATTTCTATTCGGTTAAATAAAATTCAAGTTGAACATGTTCTAGTGGATCCAGGTAGTTCTGCAAACATAACCAGATCGAGGGTCGTATAGTAGCCCGGCTTGCTAGACCAGATTGTACCTTCATCTCGAGTCCTAAACGGCTTCAACATGGCTAGTGAAACAACAAAGGGGGAGATAATCCTACCAGTGAATGTGGTCGGGACCATCCAAGACACAAAATTTCACGTCATCGAAGGTGACATGAGTTATAATGCACTGCTCAGAAGGCCTTGGATCCACAATATGAGGGCAGTACCGTCGACCCTTCACCAAATGATGAAGTTCCCAATAGTGGATGGTGTGAAAATAGTTTATGGGGAACAACACGCTGCACAGGAAATGTTTGCAGTCGACGAGGTGACGCCGATATCAGCACCCTCGACCTCAGTAAAGTCGAGCACCAAATATAAGCAAGTGGTCAAATAGCAATCACCGTCCCCAGCCTCGAACGAATCGGATAAACAGGTAATCGAAGAAGAAGATGAGGATTTTCTTACTCCTCGGACTTTCATCGTTCCCGAAGAATCGGATGCAACCAAGTCAATGGTCGAGGAGTTGGAACAGGTGATACTGATCGAGTATCTACCCGAACGAAAGATATACCTGGGAACGGGGTTGAACCCCGATCTTAGGAAAAAACTTATTCAATTTCTTATTGATAACATGGATTGCTTTGCATGGTCCCATTTAGACATGACAGGAATTCCACCGGAGATAACAACTCATCAGCTGAGCCTGGATCCCAAGTTCAGATTGATAAAGCAAAAGAGAAGGCCTCAGTCCGAGGTAAAGCACGCCTTCATCAAAGAGGAGGTAACCAAACATCTTAAAATAGGTTCCATTCTGGAAGTAAAGTATCCCGAATGGCTAGCTAACGTAGTCGTAGTCCCCAAAAAGGGAAACAAACTTAGAATGTGTGTAGACTATAAGGACTTTAATAAAGCGTGTCCAAAAGGCTCTTTTCCCTTGCCTAACATCGTTCTAATGATCGATTCCACGGCTGACCACGAGATACTTACCATTCTCGACGCCTATTCTGGGTACAATCAAATCCAAATGGACCCAGTAGACCAGGGAATGACTTCTTTTATCACTAAGTATGGAACTTATTGTTAAAATGTAATGCCCTTCGGGTTAAAAAATGCGGGAGCTACATATCAACGCCTAGTTAACAAGATTTTCAAATAACAAATAGGTAAATCAATGGAAGTTTACACTGACAATATGTTAGTTAAGTCCATGCACGCAGAGGACCATTTGACTCATTTGCAGGAAACATTCAAAATATTGAGGAAATACAACATGAAGCTTAACCCTGAAAAGTGTGCTTTCGAGGTCGGCTCGGGAAAATTCCTCGGCTTCATGGTGTCAAATAAGGGAATCGAGATCAACCCCGATAAAATTAAAGCCATCGAGGAAATCACCATCGTGGACAACATGAAAGTCGTTCAGAGGCTAACTGGACGGATAGTTTCCCTAGGCCCGTTCATTTCGAGTTCATTAGATCGAAGCCACGGGTTCTTTTCCTTACTAAAAAAAAATGATTTTACATGGACCCCGATTGTCAACAAGCATTGGAAGAACTAAAAAGATACCTATCGATCCAACCTTTGCTCCACACTCCGAAGACAGATGAGAAGATGTATCTATACTTGGCAGTGTCCGAGATAACGGTAAGTGGTGTATTAGTTCGAGAAGAACAAGGTACGCAGTTTCCTGTTTATTACGTGAGTTGAACCTTAGGAGATGCCGAAACTAGGTATCCACACTTAGAGAAATCGGCACTTGCATTAATAAGTGCATCTAGAAAATTAAAGCCATATTTTCAGTGTCATCCCATATGTGTAATCACCACTTATCCCCTTAAAAATGTTTTGCACAAGCTTGAATTATCAGACCGATTGGCCAAATGGGCTGTCGAACTTAGCGGGTACGATATCAAATATCAACCCCGAACAACCATCAAGTATCAAATATTAGCAGACTTCGTGGCAGACTTTTCACCAACCCTCGTACTCGAAGTGGAAAAGGAACTTCTGCTGAAATCGGGTACATCATCGGAGGTATGGACCCTCTTCACGAACGGTACCTTGAATGTGAAAGGGTTCGGGCTAGATATTGTTTTGAAACCGCCTACGGGTAATGTTATTAGACAATCAGTTAAGACTTCAAATCTGACTAACAACGAGGCCGAGTATGAGGCTATGATTGCTGGTCTCGAACTAGCTAAAAGCTTGGGAGCGGATGTCATTGAAGCTAAATGTGACTCCCTACTGGTAGTTAACCATGTAAACGGGACCTTCGAAGTTCGAGATGACAGGATGAAGAGGTACTTAGACAAATTGCAGGTGACCCTGCACCGCTTCAAATAGTGGACTCTACAGAATGTAGCTCGAGAACAAAATACCGAGGCCGATGCACTTGCCAATATAGGGTCCTCGGTCAACGAAGGTGAGATCAACTCGGGGATTGTCATCCAACTCTCGAGATCTGTAATCGAGGAAGGGCATGCTGAAATTAATTCTACAAGTTTAACCCGGGACTGGAGAAACAAATACATCGAATACTTGAAGAACGGGAAACTACCATCGAATCCCAAAAAATCGAGGAACTTACGGACTAAAGCCGCTTGATTCACATTAGAGGAAGACAGAATGTTATACAGGAGAACATTCGATGGTCCATTGGCGGTATTGTTTAACCAAAGAATTAGACCCTTTGACTAAAGCTTATTTTTAAGATGAAGATGGGTTACTGATAATCAAGGTAATGGAAGAAAAATGAATAATAGACAATATTGCAGAAATATAGAAAATCGAAGTTGATTGTATTCGA
>MDKI01201234.1:0-10043 GCA_005239505.1 Nicotiana paniculata
TAACCTTAGACCTTTAATCCAATTGTTTACATCTTATTGTTAGTTAATCTTAAGTTTATTATTAATGTTCAGTTGTATTAGCAGAAAAAACACAAAGTGATATACACAACGTTTGAGAAAGTTGACTATTGAGAATCTAGTAATCTAAAGATGACATGTGATATGTTAATTTCCTGTGGGATTCGACTTTGGGCAAAATACCGGGTTATATTTGCAACACCCGCTTAGTCTTTTAATAGACATAGTTGAGCGTGATCAAATTTTGGCGTTGTTGCAGGGGAGTTAACGGTATTATCAGGTGTAGCTGTAGGTGTACATATTTCTAGGTTGCAAGTTTGAACTTGTTTTTTTCTTGTATCTGATTATATTTTTATTTTTTATTTTTTATTTTTGATCCGAGAGACATGGAATCTTGGAATTATGTGAGTTTTGATGTTGGTAATTCTACTTTTGATCCTCATTATGAATATTATAGAGGAAACCACCCAGGGCAAAATTATCAAAATATTCCCGAGAGCGTGTTATGTGCACCAACTCAATCTTATGTGTGGAATATGTGTGATATGTGTGGTGGTCAAGATGGTCACTTTCATGGTTGTGTTTATATTTCTTATCTTCCCTAACCCCTTACTTTGATGGTTCTTATTTTTCTTGTGAAGTTAATAGGAACAAAGAACCCAAGTATGAGGACCTGAAAGAGATCGAGGATATGCTAAAGTGCCTTACGAAACAATATGATGAGATACAACTGCCGGTACAAAGGCAAGAGGCAAATATTCACAACTTGGAGGCTCAAGCGAATAAAGTAATTGAACCCTGTAAAGCGCAACAAGTTGACATTGTGGATAGTAGCCAATATGAGTATGAATTGGCTACATAAATTGCCATTATACTGGAGGATTTAAAAAAAATACGAGGATGAGCTAGAGGAGAAGGCCAGAGTAGATCACCAACAATCAATCGAACTAGATTTTGAGGATGCCAATGTCGTAGAAGAGATACTAGAGTCAACCAAGGGTATTGAGGATACATATTTAGTTGACTCTAGTGTCATTAGTGTTAATGATGTTGACAATCCCAATGTTTGTGTAGTTGAGCGCTGTCACGACCCAATTTACCCTCTGAAAGGTATTGTGACGGCACCTAGTCTCTATGACTAGGTAAGCCTAAAATTTGCGAAAATGACAGAATCAATAAAATAAAGACACAAAAGATCTCAAGTAGATATAACGTAGTTGCTCAACATATACATTTTTACTACCAAAACCCGGAATGTCACCATAGTCACAAGCTCAGTACTAAATGTAGCTCTATACAATGAAACAATGGAAAAATATACAAGTCTTTTATGCCTATACTAGAGTAGAAGGGGACTCGTGGGATTCTGCGGACGCGGCAGAATTACCTCGCGGTCTCCTGGATGTTGATAGGACGACTCCTAGCCACGATACTGGGTGCTGGTACCTGGATCTGCACATGGGGAAAACATGCGCAGAAAAGGGCGTGAGTACTCCACATTCGGTACTCCGTAAGTGCCAAGCCTAACCCCAGTCAAGTAGTGACGAGGTCAGGTTGAGGCCCTACTGAGTTTGTAAAACAAGTCAATATACAATTTAAAACAGTGAAAAATAGATAAGCAATGATAAACAGATTTAACGAAAACGGAAAGATTTAATAATATAAGAAAGCCCTCGGCTCAGCACAACATATATCTCAACAGTAAATGTGCAATGCAGTACACGGGGAAAGCTCCCGGATCTCAGCCTGTAGTCCCAATTTAAATATGCTATGCAGTATAGGGGGAAAGCTCCCGGATCTCTGTCCGTAGTCCCAATTTAAATATGCATTTCAGTACAGGGGAAAAGCTCCCGGATCTCGGTCCGTAGTCCCAATTTAAATATGCAAAGAAGAAGTATGTCGATTATGGCTCAAGTAAACAATCTAGGAAAACAACATGCATGAATATAGTAAATCTACCTAAGCATGATGTGACTAGTAACAAATAAGAGGAAAACAAGTCAGAACATGTAGGCATGTTTACTCTTAAGCTATCTACTCTATTAAGATGGAAACAGTAATATGTGAATGAAAATGAGTGATTTCGTAGGGGTAAAAATAGGATTTTGAAACAATGACCCGTGTACGCACTCGTCACCTCGCGTACACGGCGTCGACATAACAAAATCAGTATAAAATGCCTAAGGGAAAGTCCCCAACACAGAATTAGGCAAGCCACTTACCTGGACTGCGCTAATCAACTCAATACCAAGCTCTTGCCACGAGTATCTGACTCCGGGTGGCCCAAATCTATTCATATCGATTGCATGGTGTAAATATAACTTCAAGGGAACAAAATAGCTAATTATTTATAAGATAGTACGCAAAATTAGGAAATTCGCCCAAAAAGTCCCTCGGGCCCACGTCTCGGAATCGGGAAAGGTAAAATTTATATTTCCCGAACACCCATTCGCTCATCAACCCACTCGAACAAGAATCAACAAAATCCGACGTCTAAATCTCCCTAAATCCTCATATTTCTACTTGGGAAAATTTCATCCCATTTCCATGGTTTTTCATCCAATTTCATTGATTAGATTGAGCAAAATGATAGAGATTAACGATATATAAAGGGATTAAGGTTAGAAAATGTTACCTATGATCCTCCTCTTTAAATCCCACTGAAAATCGCCAAGTTCCGAGCTCACAATCGATTTTGGAATTATGAAATTCAAACCCTCGGATTTTTGGTATAAGCTGCCCAAACATTTCGCACCTGCGACACTGGGATCGCACATGCGGTGTCGCACCTGCGGAAATACCATCGCAGGTGCAGAAATTCCTTTAATGACCTGGGGTCGCACCTGCGGCTCCCCTTTCGCACCTGCGTGTCCGCACCTGCGGAAATACCGTCGCAGGTGCGAGACACCAGAACCATAATGGTTCAGCTGTTCTCAATTTCACAAAACTCACCCGTTGGGCATCCGAAACAACCCCGAGGCCCCGGGACCTCAACCAAACCTACTAACTGACGCTAGTACCTTGTTCAAACTTGGTCGATCCTTAATAACACATCTCATAACATCAAAATCATCAATTATGCATAGAGTAGAGCCTAAGAACTTAGGAATTTTCTAGAATTCACATCCGACGCCGAAACACGTCTAAACACATCCGAATGACCTCAAATTTTGCACACAGGTCATAAACAACATTACGGACATGCTGTCGCTTTAGAAAACCCATTCCGAGTCCGATACCAAAATCTCACCTTTCGGTCGAAATTGCCGAAATTCTAACTTTCGCCAATTCAAGCCTAAATCTACAACCGACCTTGGAAACACATTCCGAACACGCTCCTAACACTGAAATCACCCAACGGAGCTAACGAAGTTGACGGAATTTCATTCCGGATCCGTCTTCATACAGCTCTAGCTACGCTTTGACAAGTTCCAATAATATAAATAGACATGGGAGAAATGGTAAATAGGGTATCGGGGCGATAATTATTAAAACGGCCGACCGGGTCGTTACATTCTCCCCCTCTTAAGAAAATCGTTCGTCCTCGAACGAGCATAGAAACATACCTGGAGCTGGGAAAAGATGGGGGTACTGACTCCGTATATCCTGCTCGGTCTCCCAAGTCGCCCCTTTGACTGGATGACCCCTCCACTGAACCTTTACTGACGCAATATCCTTTGACCTGAGCTTTCTGACCTGCCTGTCTAATATAGCCACAGGCTCCTCAACATATGCTAGATCCCTGTCCAATTGGACTGAGCTGAAATCCAAGACATGAGTTGGGTCACCGTGATACTTCCGGAGCATGGAGACGTGGAACACCGAATGAACCCCTGTTAGGTTGGGAGGCAGGGCTAGCTCATAAGCAACCTCCCCAACACATCGCAACACCTCAAAAGGGCCAATAAATCTCGGACTCAGCTTGCCTTTCTTCCCGAACCTCATGACTCCCTTCATAGGCGATACCCGAAGCAAAACCTGATCACCAGCCATAAATGCCAAGTCATGAACCTTCCGGCCCGCATAGCTCTTCTGCCTGGACTGAGCTGTGCGAAGTCTCTCATGAATCACCTTCACCTTGTCCAGGGCATACTGAACCAAGTCTGCACCCAACAATCGGGCCTTGCCCGGATCAAACCATCCCACAGGAGACTTGCACCGCCTACCATACAAAGCCTCATACGGCGCCATCTGAATGCTGGACTGGTAGCTGTTGTTATAAGCAAACTCTGCAAGAGGCAAGTATCGATCCCATGACCCTCCAAAATCCATCACACAGGCACGGAGCATATCCTCGAGAATCTGAATCGTGCGCTCAGACTGCCCGTCCGTCTGAGGGTGAAAAGATGTGCTCAACTCTACCCTGGTGCCTAACTCCTGCTGAACGGCTCTCCAGAACTGTGAAGTGAAATGTGTACCTCTATCTGAAATGATAGATACTGGAATACCGTGGAGGCGAACAATCTCTCTTATAAAAATCTCACCAACCTCTCCGATGAATATGTAGTCAGTACTGGAAGGAAATGGGTTGATTTGGTCAGTCGATCCACAATCACCCAAATAGCATCATGCTTCCTCAAAGTCCGAGGAAGTCCAACCACAAAGTCCATGGTGATCTGCTCCCACTTCCACTCTGGAAGCTCAATCTGGTGAAGTAACCCTCCCGTTCTCTGATGCTCACATTTGACTTGCTGACAGTTGAGACACTTGGCTACAAACTCTGCTATATCCTTCTTCATCCTTCGCCACCAATAGTGTTGTCTCAGATCCTGGTACATTTTTGCGGTACCTGGATGGATGGAATACCGCGAACTATGGGCCTCCTCAAGAATCAACTCCCGAAGCCCATCCACATTGGGCACACAGATACAGCCCTGCATCCTTATCACCTTGTCATCTCCTATAGTCACATCTCTAGCATCACCCCGCCGGAATCTATCTTGAAGAACCAAAAGATGGGGATCATCATACTGGCGCTCTCTGATACGGGTCATGAAGGGAAGATCGAGCAACCACACGAGCTAATACCCGACAAGGCTCAGAAAGATCCAATCTCACGAACTGACTGGCTAAGGACTGAACATCTAAGGCTAGAGGACTCTCAGCCGCATGAAGGTATGCCAAACTCTCTGCCCGGCGACTCAAGGCGTCGGCCACCATATTGGCCTTCCCTGGGTGGTATAATATGGTGATGTCATAGTCCTTTAGCAACTCCAACCACCTACGTTGGCGCAAATTTAGATCTTTCTGCCTAAATATGTGCTGCGAACTCCGGTGATCCGTGAATATCTCACAAGGAACACCATATAAATAATGACGCCATATCTTCAGGGCGGGAACGATTGCCGCCAACTCGAGATCATGAACAGGGTAGTTTTTCTCATGGACCTTCAACTGTCTGGACGCGTAGGCAATCACCCTACCGTCCTGCATCAACACCGCTCCCAAGACAATCCTCGAAGCATCACAATAAACTGTATAGGACCCTGAACCGGTAGGAAAAACCAACATAGGAGCTGTAGTCAGGGCTGTCTTGAGCCTCTGAAAGCTCTCCTCACACTCGTCGGTCCATATAAAAGATGCACCCTTTTGGGTCAGTCTGGTCATAGGCGCTGAAATGGATGAAAATTCCTCCACAAAATGGCGATAATACTCAGCCAAACCGAGGAAACTTCGAATCTCAGTAGCTGAGGATGGTCTGGGCCAACTCTGTACCGCCTCCACTTTCTTCAGATCTACCTTGATCCCATACGAAGACACCACGTGGCCTAGGAATGCCACAGAATCAAGCCAAAATTCACACTTAGAAAACTTGGCATACAACTTCTTATCCCTCAATGTCTGAAGCACGGTCCCCAAGTGCTGCTCATGGTCCTCCTGGGACCTAGAATATACCAGAATGTCATCAATGAACACAATGACGAAAGTATCAAGATAAGGCCGAAATATGTTGTGCATCAGGTGCATGAAGGCTGCTAGGACATTGGTCAACCCAAATGACATAACAAGGAACTCATAGTGGCCATATCTGGTCCTGAAGGCAGTCTTCAGGATATCCGATTCCCGAATCTTCAACTGATGATAACCAGAACGTAGATCAATCTTGGAGAACACCCTAGCACCGTGTAACTGGTCAATAGATCATCAATGCGAGGCAATGGGTACCTGTTCTTCATTGTCACTTTATTCAGTTGTCGGTAGTCAATACACATACGCATCGAGCCATCCTTCAAATAATACCGGAGCGCCCCAAGGTGATACACTGGGCCTGATGAATCCCTTCTCAAGCAACTCCTGCAACTCCTTCAACTCAGGAGGAGCCATGCGATAAGGAGGAATGGAAATGGGCTGAGCGCCCGATAACAAGTCAATGCCGAAATCAATGTCTTTATCGGGCGGCATACCCGGAAGATCAGCTGGAAATACATCAGAATAGTGCCTGACAACTGGAATTGACTCAACTGTAGGGGTCTCAGTACTAAAATCTCTCACATAAGCCAAATATGCATCACACCCCTTTCCAACCATCCATTGAGCCTTAAGAAAAGAAATGACTCGGCGGGGAGTATACTCCAAGGAACCTTTCCACTCTAACCTCGGAAATACTGGAATAGCCAGTGTCACGGTCTTGGCGTGACAATCAAGAATAGCATAATAAGGAGACAACCAGTCCATATCCAATATAACATTGAAATCTACCATACTGAGTAGTAGCAAATCAACTCTGGTCTCAAAACCACTGATAGTAATAAAACATGACCGATATACGCGGTCCACAACAAGAGAATCTCCCACTGGAGTAGAAACATAAATAGCGGAACTCAAAGAGTCCCGGGATATCCCCATATGTGAAGCAAAATAGGAAGACACATATGAATATGTAGAGCCTGGGTCAAATAATACCGATGCATCCCTATGAAAAACAGGGACAATACCTGTAATGACTGAATCTGAAGCAATGGTCTCGGACCGGGCCGGAACAGCATACTACCTGACCTGTCCTCCCCCTCTAGCACGACCTCGACCTCCCCGACCTCCACCTTGAGCTGCCTGAGGTGGTGGGGTAGCAGTTGGGGCTGGAAGAATAGCTGGGGGACCTAGTGGAAGACGTGGAGCCTGATAAATCTGAGGGGGTGCACCCTGATAAGTCTGAGGTGGTGCGCCCCTCCTCTCTCTGGGGCAATATCTAATCATATGATGAGGGTCACCACACTCAAAGAAACCCCTCGGAGGACGTGGCGGCCGCTGCTGACTCTGAACTAGCCTGCTGGGCTGGCAAGTGATAGCACCTCGAGCAGGAGGCACCTGAGATACTGGTGGTGCATAATAAGGCTCCTGAGATATAGGATGAGCTGGAATATCGCTGGCTGCTGGGAGATCTGAATGAATAGGGCGACTCACAAAACCCCTACCATAGCGTGCTGCCGGTGCACGGGCTCCTAGAAAATGGCCAGTCTCTCGAGACCTCTTCGCCTCTCTCTCCTTCTGTCCTGGGCTAACATAGTCTCAATCCTCTGGGCAATACTCATGGCCTGCTAGTAGGTAATCGGTCTCCAGCTCTCTGGCCTTGCTGGTCCGAATACTGGGGTGGCCCTCAATAAAACACCGAACCCTCTCTCTGACAGTGACAACCAAAGCTGGTGCATGGCGAATCACTGAAACAGACTGCATACTCTGACACAGTCATGGAACCCTGGCGTAACTGCTCAAACTCTGCACGCCAAGCATCCCCGAAGCTCTGAGGGACAAACTGAAGTAAGAACATCTCGGAAAACTGAGCCCAAGTAAGTGAAGCTGCCTCGTCCGGGCTACTAAGCTCAAAAGCACGCCACCACTGATAAGTTGCTCCCCTCAGATGGAAAGCATTAAAAGAACCCCCCCTCGTCTCCACAATACCAATGGTGCGGAGAATGCGATGACACCCCTCAAGAAAACCCAGGGCGTCTTCCGAAGCTAGTCCGCTGAACTCAGGTGGGTGGTACTTCTTGTACCTCTCAAGTCGGAGTTGCTCTGCCTCAGGAACAACTATCCTAGTCTCATGCTGAGCTGGAGCTGCTGGGGGCATAGGAATATACTCTGGGACCTGCCCAATATGAAATCTCTGCTCAGGAGTACGGGCCGCGGTAGTCTGTGTCCCTCCTCCGGCGTGGGATGTAGCTGGAGCTATCGGTAGTAGACCCGCCTGAGACAGAGTACTGAAGGCACTCAAGAACTGGGCCAATGTCTCCTGGAGGTTTGGAGTAACAGTAGGGACCTCCTGTGCCCCTCCAACTGTAGCTGCTGGGGGCTCCTCTACCTATGCTCTAGCCGGTGCTCGGGCTGCACCGCGTGCTCGACCCCTGCCCCGGCCCTGCATCTGGTAGCTCTGACTGGGGGCTCGGGTGCCTGGTCATCAGTACGTCCGGTACGAGTACGAACCATCTGCAAGCAAGAATAGAATAGAGTTTAAGAATTTGATGACAACAACTAGCACGATAAGGAATTCCAAAGAGTTTGATTGTTCTTAACAATTACATAGCCTCCCGAAGATAGATACAGACCTCTCTGCACCGATCCGCGAGACTCTAATAAACCGTCTTGTGACTTGTGACTCCTATGAACCTAGACACTTTAATACCAACTTGTCACAACCCAATTTACCCTCTGAAAGGTATCGTGACAACACCGAGTCTCTATGACTAGGTAAGCCTAAAATTTGCGGAAATGACAGAATCAATAAAATAAAGATAGAAAAGATCTCAAGTAGATATAACATAGCTGCTCAGCATATACATTTTCACTCCCCAAAACCCGAAATGTCACCATAGTCACAAGATTTGTACTAAATGTAGCTCTATACAATGAAACAATGGTAAAATATACAAGTCTTCTATGCCTATACTAGAGTAGAAGGGGACTCGTGGGATTCTGCGGACGCGGCATAATTGCCTCGTAGTCTACTGGCTGCTGATAGGACGATTCCTAGCCACTATACTAGGTGCTAGTACCCGGATCTGCACATGGGGAAAACATGCGCAGGAAAGGGCGTGAGTACTCCACATTCGGTACTCCGTAAGTGCCCAGCCTAACCCCAATCAAGTAATGACGAGGTCAGGTTGAGGCCCTACTGAGTTCGTAAAACAAGTCAATATACAATTTAAAACATTGAAAAATATAAGCAATGATAAGCAGATTTAACGAAAACAGAAAGATTTAATAACATAAAGAAAGCCCTCGGCTTAGCACAACATATATCTCAACAGTAAATGTGCAATGCAGTACACAGGGAAAGCTCCCGGTTCTCGGTCCGTAGTCCCAATTTAAATATGCTATGCAGTACAGGGGGAAAGCTCCTGGATCTCTGTCTGTAGTCCCAATTTAAATATGCATTTCAGTAACGGGGAAAGCTCCCTGATCTCGGTATGTAGTCCCAATTTAAATATGAAATGCAGTACAGGGGAAAGCTCCCGGATCTCGGTCCGTTGTCCCAATTTAAATATGCAAAGCAGAAGTATGTCAATTATGGCTCAAGTAAACAATCCAGGAAAACAACATGCATGAATAGAGTAAAGCTACCTAAGCATGATGTGACTAGTAACAAATAAGAGGAAAACAAGTCAGAATAGGTAGGCATGCTTACTCTTAAGATATCTACTCTATTAAGATGGAAACAACAATATGTGAATGAAAATGAGTGATTTCGTAGGAGTAAAAATAGGATTTTGAAACAATGACCCGTGTACGCACTCGTCACCTCGCGTACACAGCGTCCACATAACAAAATCAGTATAAAATGCCTAAGGGAAAGGCCCCAACACAGAATTAGGCAAGCCACTTACCTGGACTGCGCTAATCAACTCAATACCAAGCTCTTGCCACGAGTATCTGACTCCGAGTGGCCCAAATCTATTCAATTGATTGCATGGTGTAAATATCACTTCAAGGGAACAAAATAATTAATTATTTATAAGATAATACGCAAAATTAGGAAATTCGCCCAAAAGTCCCCCGGGCCCACGTCTCGGAATCGGGTAAAATTTATATTT
>ML310600.1:0-24344 GCA_005239505.1 Nicotiana paniculata
GTCTGGAGAAAATATTCTTTTTTCTATTTCTTTTTCTTGTGTCTTTAGAAAGTCCAAATTTTCGTCTAATTTTATAAAAAAATTCTTTTGTTTTTCTATTAATAAACGTATTTCTTCTAAAACTTGTCTATTATGTTTATTATCCTGTTGAAACCTTTCACTTAGATTTATTATTAAATCTACTAAAGTATTATATTGCTTGTCTTCTGTATGTAGAATATGTTCTCNAAGTGCTTTAAATTATGTATTTTGATTAGCCTAATGGTATCCAAATTTTTTGATTCTTCGAAAATCTTATTCTTTGGTTTCCTAAAAATATTTCACCTTCTATATATTGTAGTTCCCATTCTAAAGCTGATATTGTTTCTTTACTAATAATATGTTTTACTATATTACTTGTTTCTGTATTAATTATTAAATCAGATTCTTGTATCTGTTCAGCTAATTCCAGAGTTGTTGTTAAAAGATTTCTAACCTTTTTTAAAATTTTCTTTAATTCTATTTTTCTGCGTAAAATTCTACTTAAGATCCAATAATTAAAGGCTATTTGTTTAGTTAAAGGATGTTGTCTCATAAATATTATTTATCCTAATGGGATATGTTTTATAGTGTGTCTGATTGTCCTAAGATGATCTTCTTCTTGTTCGAGTTCTATGGTTAATGTTTCTATTTCTAAAATAATACGATTTTTAAGTTCTGGGTTGTTTAATTTACCTGCTTCTGGTCTTTCACAAAGAGCTAATTGTATTTCTAACCACTCTATATAGTTTGTATAATTACTAATATTTTCTAATGTGATATATATTAGTTTATAATGGCAACTTATAAATCTAGCAAAATTATGTTGTTTCATAAAATGTTTTGGCCCAAAATTCTAGTCTTATCCTAAAGGTGCACTGTATTTGAAACTATTTTTATAATATTCTATTATTCTCTTGCTTTCTAGTATATCGCTTGCTACAGCTGTTATTTCCCAATGAAGTCTATTTAATATATTATCTACTTGATAGTATTCCTCGTATTGTTCTACAAATGTTCTAAGTCTAATAAGCCAGCTATATTTCTTTTCGTTACTAAGTATTTTTAATTCTTCTTTATGAATGTTTGTAAAAGTAATACCTATATATCTAGCGTACCAAGTTCTTTTCATATATTTAGTATCTTATCTCTTTTGTTTTAAATATTATCCAACTATATTCTATGGCTGATATCTTATCTATGAGTCTGAATAATCTTTCTTTATTGGTCTTATTAGTATGTAGATATCTATATAATTCGTATAATCGGTCTAATTCTTTTCTTATTTCTACTAATGGTTTATTCATGAACTATAATATGCTTAGAATCTTTTGGCTCTGATACCAAAAAACTTGTAATTTATATATATATATTAAGATCTATTTAGGTTATGAATAAGATTCATTAAATTACTTCCATTAATTATATTTCTATTTATAATTTCTAATTATTTATGTTGTTCTAAAATTGGCAAGTGACTTTATTTTAGCTTGCCACTTGGCTTAACCACAATGCATACTACCTTCATTTTAATATAATAGAGAGGAGGTAAAATGTGGACAAAGAAAAAATTATTTATCGGGAAAAACAAAAAATTTAGCATCCAGAAGATGACTTAATATGATAATTATTTTTAACATATACCTTTTGAAAACAAAACTTGTCAAATATAAATCAAAATGTAGTGTTTTGTTTCTACTTATGAGAAAGTGATTTGTAAGATTAGAATAAATTTTATGTTAGTCTCTCAGTTTAGATGATTGAGGATGTCCATAAGGCATAATTTCTTACTTTATTGAGTTAGCGATATAAAATAAACAATCGTCTTTTCTAGGGACCTATACTTTTTTCTTCAACTTTTAATTTATAATTCATAATTTTGAATAGCATTTATTTAATCTTTTGAAATTGTTTACTCATAATAAAGTACACGCAACGCGCATATCAAAAGACTAGTCTTAATAAAAATAAATGAGGCCTTAGTGTCCAAACATTGAGTCGAGGAACTCAAAGGAAATTTTACCTCTAATAGCAAAGGTATACACCCTATTTATTATAAATCAAAATTATTTTAAAATATTATTTTCTATAACTACCTTTTATATTTTATAGCAAAATAAGTATTTATGGTATATACTGTCATTGAGGCATGAAATACGCTATTTATGTTTTTTCTCTCTCTTATACAACTAGACATACCTATTTTCAAGGTGATTGCCGTTAATTTATGAATACATGGCGTGAATACAAGTGAATACAAGTGAATACATGCAGATATAGCTGGACTGCCATGATTTTAGGTGCTTTTTGTTGTTGTATTCATGAATACATAGCGGAATACATGTGAATACATGTGTATACATCTGAACTGCCTTGAATTTAGGCGTTTTTTACTACTGTATTCATGAATACACTAGCGCGAATACATGTGAATACATGCGTGTAAAGCTGGACTGCCTCGAGTTTAGGCGCTTTTTGCTGTTGTATTCATGAATACATTGCGCGAATGAATACATGCGCGTATAGCTGGACTACCCTGATTTTTAGGCATTTTTTACTACTGTATTCATGAATACAACATCGCGAATACAGTGAATACACTACCGTAACAACTGAATAATAATTATAGGAAGTAATTATGTATATGGTAGCTATATGAAGTTAATAGCCACTTTAAGAGAAAACTACCCTCTATGGCCCCTCAAAATTTTAATAGCCCATATTTTTGACCATTGACACAAAATGGCCCTCCCGCCCAAACATATTACATCCAATAGCCCAAAATATCTATTTTGTATAGTGACTGTCTATTTTGTATATTTTTTGTATAGTGACAGTCTATTTTTATATTTTTTGTATAGTGACAGTTTATTTTGTATAGTGACAGTATATTTTGTATATGCTTTTGTATAGTGACAGTCTATTTAGCATATATTTTGTATAGTGACAGTCTATTTTGTATATATTTTATATAGTGACACTCTATTTTGTATATATTTTGTATAGTGACAGTCTATTTTGTATATATTTTATATAGTGACAGTCTATTGTATATAAATTATATAGTGACAGTCTATTTAGTATATTTTTTATAGTGACAGTCTATTTTGTATATATTTTATATAGTGATAGTCTATTTAGTATATTTTTGTATAGTGATAGTCTATTTTTGTATATATTTTGTATAGTGAAAGTCTATTGTATATAAATTGTATAGTGAAGTCTATTTTTGTATAGTGACAGTCTATGTTGTATATATATTTTGTAGTTTACCAATATGCAAAAGAAATGCTCTCCAGTCTAATACATAATCTAAAATGACTTTTAAATATTGGGGAAGACGTTGTGCATTCTGGAGGGGGGCTAAATGAAGATACTTGGAATGAATGAAGAGATAGGGAGACAGAATCTAAAATGATATTACAAAATATTTAATGAGGTATTAAAACATATAAATATTTATGGCTGCTTTGGGAAGCAAAAGCAACAAGAACAGTGCAGAAGAAAACCAAGAAAATGCTAGGACTTCAATGATAAATAATGAGATAAAAAAAATTCAAAATGAACGAGATAAAATAATCTGGAGAAGCCGACATTTGATGCTAATTCCAACCCAACAGGACGGAATAGCCAATTTTTGTGAAGAACGAAATCATTTTATGGTGCGTCATCGGTAGGTTCTCCAACTATACTCCAAAGTAAGGTTGCAAAAACTTCCATCAAGATCAATGAAGCTGCAAAAAATTGGCATTACAAGGATCTTTCTGGTAAAATACATGGACCATTTTTCTATGGTCTAGTTGCGTAAATGGAGCAAAACGACTGTAGTCAGGTGAAGGCGGTCCTCTCGGGAGTGGATCACAACAGAGGGCGTTGATTGGTGGTTCAATACGGAGGCGGCACTTGCGACGGCGGCGTTCAGAAGTGGCTTCTTCGGCTGAGGAAAGTGCGAAGGAATTTAGGGTTTTAAGTGGCAGTGGTCTTGAGCTAGCCTTTTATTTAGTTTTAGACTGTTAATTCTATGGTTTATTTTGTGGCTAGTTATTGTCATTAATTTTTTTCGAATGACTTCAAATGAAGTTTGCTCCTAAACAATAGTAATTTCTGAAAAATCATCAAACTCATGCCACATTGTGCCTAACTTCTTGGGCCGCCACTACCTCGAAAGATTTGAGTTGGACAACACGTCTAAACTAATAGAAGAATGGATTCGCTTATACTAAAATGGTTTATAGATGCACAATTCAGGTATAATAGGTATAATCATGTATACTTGTATAATTTGTATATACCGACTAAAAAATAAATAGTGAATCCGACCAACTATTTATGGAAAGATCACAAACTAATACTATAGAGCAAGATTGGGCCTAGGTATCTGGGTTAGATTGGGCCAGGACAAAAGTTGTGTAGGCTTTGTATCTCTTGGGTCTTGGCCCAGATGTCGTTAGGAAGGAAAATACTTGCAAAAAATGACTCAACAACATGACAGCACATTACTAGGCACTGTGGCTAAACCCTCCTTTTGAGTTTTGACTGTCTCATAATCTCAGCTCTAAACAAAAAATTCAATAGGTATTGAGAGAGATCGGCATGGGAGATGGCAATGCAAGCAGCAGAGGTGGCAATTCCAATAGCAGCAATCGGCCAGAGTGGCTTCAACACTATGATTTAATCGGAAAAATTGGGGAAGGTACCTACGGCTTGGTTTTCTTGGCTAAGATCAAAGCTAACCGCTCCAAATCTATTGCTATCAAGAAGTTCAAGCAATCCAAGGACGGCGACGGCGTTTCTCCCACCGCCATTCGCGAAATCATGGTCAAAATTTTATTTATTACTAAGTTCATCTAGCAGAGAAATATAACTACTTATTGCGTTCTTTAATTGATGCAGTTGCTTCGGGAGATTACCCATGAGAATGTTGTAAAGCTTGTCAATGTTCATATCAATCAAGCTGATATGTCTCTTTATCTCGCTTTTGACTATGCCGAGCATGACCTCTATGTGAGTCTCGTCTCGTCTCGTCTCCTAATACATTTAATTTTCCAGTATAATATAATTAGTGTTCCTGAAACAATATTGGGCATCTTAATAGGAAATTATTAGACATCATAGAGACAAGGTCAATCAGGCAATAAATCAGTACACAGTCAAGTCCCTTTTATGGCAACTGCTTAATGGTCTCAATTATCTTCACAGGCAAGCCAATTTATTAGCTCTCCTTTTTTTAAAACTATATTCTTTTATTGGCTTTAATAATAATCCACTTCCTTTGTAGTAATTGGATTATACACCGAGACCTAAAGCCATCAAATATCTTGGTATGATTCTGGCCTGTCTGTCCATCCTTAATGTCTCTTCTTTTACAATTTTTTGTTAATAACATTCTTATAATTAAAACATTCATATATTTCTATTCTTTACTTCTCCTTACAGGTAATGGGTGATGGAGAGGAGCATGGAGTTATTAAAATCGCTGATTTCGGCCTTGCAAGAATTTATCAGGCTCCATTGAAACCATTAGCAGAGAATGGGGTGAGACACACTTGTTATTGCAACTATAGCTTCTCCATCTCTCCTTTTTGGTTTATCTTGTAATTGCAACTATGGGTGGTGCTTCTGCTTCTCCTTACCCCAGTGTGGAGTAGTTACACATTATATATAAAAAGCTTAAGCTATTCTCTATCAAGTGACATCAAAAGGTGTGGTCTAGGCGGTCTGAGCTGGAACGGACCCGGGAGACCAGGGTTCAAATCTAAGCAGAAACAAAAAAAAAATTACTTCCTCAATCCTATTTTATGTGATGGTGTTTGATTGCGCCCAAACTTTTGGAATTTGTGGTCTAAAACAAGCCATAGAAATATTGATAGCCATAAATCATCACATTAAGGGTAAAATGGATCTTTTAAAGTTGAATTGTTACCAAATATAGAAAAGTGTCATTATTTTTGGGATTGACTAAAAAGGAAAGAGTGTCACATAAATTGGGACCATGGATTAGGTGATTTTTTCCATCTGTATAAGCCTTGATGGAAAGACTGTGTTGGTGGGAGGTAAAGAGTTATCCGGTACTTGTTCTGGCGGGAGGTAGCACTTAGTGAATAAGTCGAGGTGTGCCCTTGGCTGAATACCATTGTTATCCCACAAAAGCTATTCTATATCAACTGCTGTAGATAAAGTCCGAAAAGAGTCAAGCTTCCCTTGTTTCCTCGTCTCCTCTTATCTTTCTCTTCAAAAGGTGTGGTCTAGGCGGTCAATTGGGCTGGAATGGACCATGGGAGACCATGGTTCAAATCTAAGCAGAGACAAAAAAGGTTACCCGCTCTGTCCCAATTTATGTGATGGTATTTGACCGGGCACACTAAACATATTGAGTGCTTATATTGATCTGAAAATTATCACTAAAGCCCTAATACATTAATGTTAGAAAATGATTAAACCTAACTAATCTTCTTTTGATACTACTAAACATATTTTTGAACAAGAAATTTTATTCTGGAAAAAGATGGAATTTGGTTCCACCCTCCCCCTTTCTAAACCCCCTAATTTTTGTATGTAGTTTAACATAGTCTGTATGATTGATCTGTTGAACCTACTTTGTTTAAATGAAGATGATAAGATGGATTACTAAATAACATGGGCCGTGTTAAAACTAAGAATATTTGAAGAGTTTGAGAATGACAGATACATCTGACCAGCATCACATTATTTTGTTTGTCACAACTTTACAATAACAACAACAACAAACCCAGTATAATCCCACAAGTGGACTCTGGGGAGGGTAGTGTGTACGCAAACCTTACCTAGAGAGGCTGTTTCCGATAGACCCTCGGCTCAAGAAAAGGTGGCAAAGAAGAAAAGGGAAGAAGAAGGAGAAAGAGGGGGAAGAAAGAAAGAAGATGGAGACAAAAGACAACAAGGAAAAGGGGGAGAAAAAGTAGCATCAAATAATAACAATCAGGGAGCAACAATTTCCCGTAAAAGGGAGAAAAAGTAGCGTCAAATAGTAACAATCAGGTAGCAACAATTTCCAGTAGCAGTTTTCAAATAAATAAATAAATATATGGATGTCTCACGAAGCATTTGGTCTTAGGTTTAATCTATCCTCTTCTATTTTAATTGTTGATGAATTATTCCTTTAATTTTGCATCTACGAATTAAGAAGATTGGCTTTAAAAAAAATTTGATTTTTGGTGAATGATTCTTTTCCTACGACCAATTTGCTAGAATATTGGCTTAAAATTTTTCACCTTGCTAAGCTTTGATATAGTTGTTTGTTTTACGTGACTTTTCGAGGTTTTGTTTCTAATGAAGGTCCTTTATGGTAGAAGTTTCAGGATTAACTCATACACAGTGAAATAATTGCACCTGGACATGCAGGATATTTATTTATTCGCACTAGACGTAGTAATGCACCCATGTTCTAAAAATCCTAGATCCGCTTCTAGTACCAGATATACTAACAAACTAGAAAAATTTGTCACAACTTTGGCCATGTTAATTCTTTTGCTCTTGACATACTTACCAGTCCTACATTTTGATAAGTATTGATTTTCTGATTGAGCTGCAGGAGTGGAAGTTAAATACAAAATGATGATTCCTTATTCTTTTCTTTCTCTTTAGATGCACATTTAACTTTCTTTGTCGGATATCACTGCTTTGTAGTAACTTTGAAATTTGGTACGTTGAGTACTGACAGGTTGTAGTGACCATCTGGTATCGTGCACCAGAGTTACTCCTTGGGGCAAAACACTACACAAGTGCAGTTGGTATGACCCTTTGTCTTTTGAGCTTCAATAATTGTCACTCTAAATAAGTAAGCGTTTCTTCCTTTTCAACCAAGAAAAATATGTTTATGTAGATATGTGGGCTGTTGGCTGTATATTTGCCGAGCTTCTTACTCTAAAGCCACTATTTCAAGGGCAAGAAGTGAAAGGAACACCAAACCCGTTCCAGGTTCAATATTTTGTACTCTCAACATTGCGTTTATGCTTTTCCTTTTGGGGGTTCAATAGCGTATCATTGTTCTTTTTGCCGTGTAATTTCTTATTTTAATCATCTAATGCACAATGCTCGTAATGCAGCTTGACCAACTTGACAAGATATTTAAGGTTCTCGGTGAGGATTAATTTTTGAATATTCTCTTTGTTCCTTTTACTTGTTTGAACACTGCACTTAAGTCATATGGTTGTCAGGTCATCCCACACCAGAAAAGTGGCCAACGCTGGTAAACCTTCCACATTGGCAATCTGACGTGCAGCGTATTCAAGGACATAAGTAGTAGGTTCATTCATACTGCTTTTAGTATTAAGGATTTCTTTTAGCAGTGAATTATCTTGCCGTCCTTGCCTTGCAATTGGATTTATCATCTAAAAGTTTTATTGTTTCCCTTGCAGTGACAATCCTGCACTTTATAGTGTTTTGCACCTGTCTCCCAAAAGTCCTGCATATGACCTCCTTTCTAAGATGCTTGAGTATGTGCCCATTTCTTAGTTTATGCAGCATTTAGTTTGTAATGCTTTCAAATCCAATATGCCTGCCAGATGATGGTATGCATGCTAAATTTCTGGGGTTTTAATCTTTGTCAGAGATGGCATGCGTACACATAATGACACAATACAGTTACAATGTAATCATAACAAGAATGGGAACAATATAAGTGAAAATGAGTCTAGGTGAATTAGTATTTTGACTTTTGTTTCTTAGAGAGAGAACTTCCTTCTCTCCTGAAAAGTACACCAAGATGTCAATCAAGTAGCATATAGAGACATCCAGCATGGCCTGCACTAAGTCTCATGGGTGACTTTTGGCATAGACTTGCCGGTATTGAACTTATGTTTTCAATGGAAACAGGGGACTTAGAGGGAAAAAGATTAAATTAAAAAAAAAGATTAAATCAGTAGCTGCCTGGTGTCAGTCGGTTCGATAGTACGACTGAGGTCAGCAAGACTGAGGTTAACATGATTAGGATCAGCACACTCCATCGCTGACCAACCAACACATAGAAAGTTAGGATTGGTATGGAAGTGTAAGCTCTTGGAGACGCCACGATTGTTATTTTGTTTCTATTTAAGACATAAGCTGATAGGGTCCTACAAGTGGGGAAAGATGGAAGGGTGAGGCTTTGAAGTTACTATTAGATGGTACTTCAATACGGATTCTTGGAATTGCTTCATAAGATGGTGGCGCCATGGTATGTTTGGTTGGACTCTTGTTCAGAGAAATCCTGGATTTATGTGGAGCGTATTTGGATAAGGAACATGTCAAGGGTTGTAAAGAAAAAATAAAGAAGATATGTGAAAAGGAGTTGCCTGATTATTTGGTTGGTGTCTAATTGATTAAATATTGTTTACAAGTAACCCCAAAAGGAAAAGAATGTAAATCCATTTCCTAATTACATAATTACACGGAATCCAAACCTTTTCCATATTTACAAGGAATAAACTCTTGCCATATAACAATTTCTTAATTTTTAATACTACCCTTCAAGTTGGAGCGCGAAAATAGAGCTAAAACAACAAAACCATGCCCTTGGTGATTGCTAGAGACCATAAAGAGACGAGTGTGGGCGACATATTGATCCATACTCCCCCTAACCAAAGGAAAACATACTTGAAATCCAATTAATAAAGTGGCAAATGAAACATGGCTGTCATGGAGATAAAAAAGGTGAACAAACGCGATCCTGGCAAAAAAAAAAGGTACCAGCATAGTTAAAATCTTAAATCTGAGTGTATCCCTTGATCACCAATCTAGCTTTTAGAATTTAGACGAGCAACCTTTCCCATCAGCACCTATATTTACAATAAACAAACCACGACATTCAATTGCTATCTTACCCCGTCTTAAAAGAATGATCGTTAAATTATCATATTATCATGAAGAACCATCATTTTCTCAATCATCAATTGAAGCCAGCCCAGATGAGCCATTGCTTAGCTACAATCTTGTGTATTTTGACATTGGAGAAATTTGTGAAGGCATGATATGAGGATGATAATTGGTGATACTTTAAGAAATTTAAAACATGATAATGATTGCGAGTAGTACAAGTACCTTTTACAAGAGCAATTGAGAGACCATGTTCATCATATAGAGTATCCTACCGAAGCCGGGGATGCCGTTGGAGTAGGTAATGAGTCACTAGGTGGACTTTGGGTACTTGTATCATCATTAGAATCAACAGGCAAATGGTTTGATCGAGACCGTCTAGAGTAAACCTGAAGTGGAGCTGAACTAGGGAGAGCTAGAGGCAGAAGTGTTCGATTGGAAGAATTATGACATGGCTCATTGATTTTGTGAATTTGGTGAGAAGTGCGAGGATATCATGAGAAATGTTACATCTGCTAATACAAAGAACTTAATTTGTTTGTAACGGGATCATAGGATTGGTAACCTTTTTGAAGACGAGACTATTCCTATAGGATTGGTAACCTTGGGTTGATGTTTATCTTCTCAAGGAGTTAGATCTTGAATAAAGCATGTTCAAATAAACATATAGGGAAGAAGAGATCTCTTGATAGAGTAAAGTTTCTTGTGCTTCAGAATATCTGAAGGCATACGACTAATTAAATAGCAAGCAGTTATAACAATTCACCCTGAAAAACGAATAGGGACATGAGCATCACTGAATGATTTCAAGTTGTTTCATTTAAATGCATGTTCTTCCGTTTAGCTACTACATCTTGTTGAGGAGTATGACAACAACAACATACCCAGTAATATCCCACACCGTGGGGTCTGAGGAAGGTAGTGTGTATGCGGACCTTACCCTACCTTGTGAGGATAGAGAGGTTGTTTTGTAATAGACCCTCAACTCAGGAAAGCATAAGCACCACATTAATGAAAATATAGACAAGAAGTGGCAGTACCAAAAAGTCACATAAAAGCAGAATAAAAATAACAAGATAGTAAGGTAATCAACAATGAAAGAAGACAACGGTTAGTCATAAAAACCCACTGCCAACAGAAAGCGAGACTGCGTGCCAATACTACTGTTATGAACACTCTAGACTACCTCCTCTAATACCCTAATCCTCGACCTCCATGGCTTCCTATCAAGGGTCAGTCCTCGGTCAGCTGAAGTTGCGCCATGTCCTGCCTAATCACCTCTTCCCACCTCTTCTTTGGCCTACCTCTACCTCTCCGTAGTCCCTCCAATGTCAACATGTTGAGGAGTATGCACACAATGTTTAGGAGGAACAAGAAAATTCTTGCTTGAGAATAAATTAAAACGAATAGAGAAGAACGAAAAGTTTAGAAGAAATTGTACAACTCAAGCTCAAAATGAAGAAATGAAAGAGAGGATATAATGAAGACCTTTGTTGCGGGGACTCTCCAAAATGTTGCAGCTCCCATGTCGGATCCTTAAAAAATAAACTACTCTTGAAGGATCCGATACGCACTCGACGATATTTCTGGAGAGTCCGAGCAACATAGTTGAAGATTTAGGATCTATGTAAGCCAAGAGTTCAAAGGATTTTGATAGAGAAGATAGAGCGGGAAGATGTGCACAGCAGCCTGAAACGGTCATCAGTACAGTGGCTAGTGGAGAAGTCTCAGAATATTGGATGTCAAAAAGAGTGATGGAATAATCAGCAGAAAAAGCTGCCAGGATAGTCACCAAAGAAGGCTACTTGAGTCTCTACAAAGGTCGTAGAGGCTCTGTTACCATGTTAAAATAGTAGAAAATGAAAGAAGATTTAAAGAAGGAATTGATTGCTTGATTTGTTCTTTGAGCATCATCCTAATTTATAATGTTATAATTCAATTAAAGTTGTCCTTAACCACTTTAATTCTTATTAACCAATTCATACAAAGTCATACTTGAATCTTACCATTAATTTGTATCTACCCACCAAATCATACAAAATGTTACGCGATCTTAAATGTGGCAATGGAATGTAAAGAGGCCTATCAGGAAGATTTAGCAGGATGTTCCAACTTTTTTTGGTGTTTGTTGTTGAAAAGTAAAATAACATACTGATGTTTTGAAGGGAGCTATTCTCCTATCCATACTCTGAAATATAGATGTCTCACTAACATTCTTTGCTGGAACAAACATCACATTGTAAATAATGTTGTTCAGTTTTTTGACTTTGTAAAAGCTCCTTACGAAGTTTATAAGCAGGATCATTGTTTCAGCCTTTCAGGAACTAATTTTTTTCTGCAGCTTGTAATTTCAGTGCCTACTGGATATGATTCTTAATGAAATTTCACTTTATCTGATCAAAAAGAATATATCTCTAATAAGACCTAAAAACCTCCTCGCGAACTAGATTTTGATCATAGCCTGGTATTTTACCTAAATGGATATTTTTTCTTCTATCTTGTCCTATTTCACCAAAGTGTGCATGGATTTTAAAAGATTGTAGGTCTTTCCAATAACCTTCTTCCATGCGATTTTAGGTCTACCTCGACACCTTTTAACACCTTAAATCACCATTGTTTCATACCTATGCACCTGTGCTTTTGGAGATTGACACAGGACATGACAAACCATCAAGCCAACTTTTCGCAGTTTTTCTGTATGCGCTACTTGCACTTTTAGCTGGATATGATCATTTGTAATCTTGTCATCCTGTATGATCGCACATCCATCATAAAATTTGCATTCGTGAAATACTCATCATATGGATATGTTGGACCATAGGGCCCAGCATTCACTCTCATAAAATTTTGCTGGTCTTACAACCATTTTGTAGAACTTGCCTTTATATTGGTAAGTGTCCTCCTCTTATCCAATAACACTCTGGTAGCACTTCTCCATTTCAACCATCCTATTTTGCTTTTATGTGTGAACATTTTTTCCTATCATACCATTCTTCTGTAACCCCTAGCCTAAAATTTGAATTGTTTGTATGTAAGCACCGCCAATTTCATCTTATCTCACCGCAACTTCACTATACTTGTTCTTTCTTAAAAAGAAACACACGATGTTTTGAAGGAAATGTAGGTTCTTTATCTCAGTGAAATGTGCATGCCTATTCCTTTTTTATATTTGGTGTAAAAATCTAATTGTAAATGATATAGGCCATATCATTGAGTATGTCAATATCCTACATAGCTAAATAAGGAAGCTCTTGTATTTGTGAATTCTTTTGGTCTTAGAGCACTTTCTTGGTGCTATACACAATAGATGTACCTTGCTTTTCTTTTTTAAAAATCCTTACTAAATTATAATGCAAGCATTTGATTTTATGCCCCAGTGTTACTTTTGCAGTTTTTATTGACATGTTACTTATGTTTCAGAAGCTTCTATTAATTGAGATCATTGTTATATTTTGCCGTCATCTAATTTGCAGATATGATCCTCGCAAAAGGATAACAGCAGCGCAAGCTCTCGAGCATGAGTATGGACTCTCCATCTCTCTCTCTCTCTCACACACACACACACACACACTCTCTCTCTCTCTCTCTCTCTCTCTGCAGACTATTGCATTATTCGCTTACAAATGGTTTCAAATATGATGGCATATTTCATCGCAAAATAAGTTTGTAAAATGGTTCTCAAGTATTCACTAATTGATTGAATATGTCCCTGATCAAAATTATTAGACAGTTAATTACTCTTTTGTATTTTGTTGTCCCGTTTAAAATAACAGAGCTGACCATTTCGATGTCCTCCTATTTCCATCCCTTAAGCACTGGGCTTACTTTTACTAAACAATTATTGAGCGTTATTGGTCCGCATACTGTACCTATTCAATTTCTTTCACCATGTTATAGACGTTTTTCAGTTGATCTTCCAGCCAGGCGAGGCTTCTTGCCAATAGCTTTTTTCCTTGAAGTAGTAAAGTTGATATAGTGTTTGGTCTAGTGAAGTTATGTGGGGTTATTCCTTTTTATGCCGAAACACTTATCATGGTTTTGGAAATTTCTTGACATGAAATAGAGGAACCCTATTTAGCATTCGTTTTTCTATTACCTATATGATCAACGTTAGTTCATAAAAAATGTTGAATGTCAAGCTGACACCTAAAGTAGGGAAGTGAAGGCCTCGGCTATCTTCTGAATTCTTATGATATTGGGTGGATGCTTGCCATGTATTATTGTTTAAGCTTTTTATTTTTTCTGGTTTATAGGTACTTTCGGATGGAACCTCTACCTGGCCGCAAGTAAGTGTTCCATAGTCTCTTGGTCAAACAATTGATTTAGAAAAGTTTCACTAAGCTGGTATAATTTAAACCATGCTATAACACCCAAATACTTTTGATGAAATTTGAGTGTTACAAGTTTTACCTTTTTATATCTATTTAGACATGCTGTGGAGCTGTAGCACTTATTGATGCTTTATATTTCCTTCATTCTGGGGAGGCTACCTTTATTAATCTAGTAACTTCCATTAACCCTCAAAACTGCTTAATTGTGACAGTGCTCTTGTACCACCACAGCCTGGAGAAAAAATTGTGAACTATCCAATTCGACCTGTGGACACGACTACGGACTTTGAAGGAACAATTAGTCTTCAACCTTCTCAGCCAGTGAGTACAAAAATCTCTATATCGACTGGGTTCATATCTCCATGCATGCTGATTTATTTGTTTGGTGTTTATTTACTACTGATACTGATATAGTTCTAATTTCCTAATATATGATATTTCAATAAAAAAGACTGCTTGTATAGGAGTAACTAGAGAGAGCTAATAATAATAATAATAATAAAAAAACTAGAGAAAGCTAATCAATTGAAACTATGTCACATTTTCATACTAAAGGACTAGGATGGGGCCATATTGGTCAGTTGCATCTTGCTCATATTACTATTTGTTGGGGCAGGTATCATCAGGAAATGCATCTGGTGGCATGCAAGGTCCCCATGTAATGCCGAATAGATCTGTGCCCCGACCGATGCCAATGGTCAACATGCAAAGGATGCAACCTCAGGGCATGTCTGCTTATAATCTTGCTTCTCAAGCTGGCATGGGTGCTGGAATGAACCCGGGAAACATGTCCATGCAGCGTGGTGTTGCTGCCCAGGCACATCAGCAGCAGGTTGCTCTAGTCAGCCTGGTACTGTTATACTTTCGGTAGTTCCTATCCCTAAATTGATTGATGCATTTTATATGTCAAGCAGATGAGAAGGAAAGATCCAGGAATGGGAATGCCTGGATACCCTCCACAACAGAAATCTAGACGTTTATGAAAGTCTTTTTCAGCGACAATGATGCACATACACAACTCTGGTATGTTCCGTTTTAGCTTGTCTTTGTTTTTCTTTCCCCACAAGAAGTAGAAAGTTCCTGTTTATCACTTTTGAAAAAGGAGTAGATAATTTTTCCGCCTGCCTGTTTTAGTGAACCTCTCCTCTTCCTCTCTTAGTGTCTCTAGTCGCAAAACTAGATTCCTTTGAGTTTAGTTCGAAAGAAAAGAAGTAAAGATGACCCCGCATTTTGATTAAAGGGCTGTGTTGTCGTGGAGAACAATAATGTTTCTCCTGTTTCATATTTAGGCAGATGGGTTCAGGAAGATTATGTTTCTGAAGTTAACTTCAGTCTGACCATTGGTGGACAAGTTTTCCCACTATTTATGAAGCAGAAGAGAGTGAATTGGCACTATTTTTATGTGAGGTTGCGGATGGGAGTCTCTTATGGATCAGATATTGCTCCATATCAGCTTTCACTAACGACATCAGTGATGGTCTGCTCTGCCATGACCGCTACTTATCTTATATGAACTGCATGCATAACCCATCTATAGATTTGTATATATGTATATGTGTACAACAACCAGTTATCAATGTATCAGGCAAGTCATCTTATTGTTTTCTTCTAACCTGAATCATATGTAGCAGATAGTGTTGGGTAAAATATTGTGTATAGCGTGTTTACGTAAAAATATGACATGAAGGAAAACATATACTAGTATATTCTTTATGAATTAAGCTGGTCAAATTTTGGAAAATCGTTAAGGTACGAGGAGAAAATGACAATGGTTCAAAACTCAAAGAGTTTGTTTGTCAATAAATAAAGAATATTACTCAAAGTGCAAAATGATTTTTCTAGCAAGAATAGATAGTGCTTAATTGCTAATAAACGTGCGCCATTGTCTTATTTTAAACTCGGGTAAAGCTATACTCACGTACTTGCGTAAAAATTGCATGGAGTGCCTTATTTGGTTGCCCCCTTTTAACTTATACCCGTTTTGTTTTCCGTTTGCATTTGTACCCATTCTTTTTGTTAAAAACGTTTTAAAAAGACGGTTTTGCCCTTCAGGACTATTAACAAACTGTAGACTGCAGGATAAAATTTAAGCATGTTTTGGCATGAAGTTTTAGCAAATGAGCTAAATAACTTAAGTATGTTTAGTGTGAAGTTTTAGCAAATGAACTAAATAACTTCAGCATGCATTAGCAAAAACTCATTAGAAAATTACATACTACAAGATAAAAATTTAAGCATATTTTAATTGGAGTTTTAGCAAATGAACTAAATAACTTCAGCATGTTTAGACTGAAGTTTCAAATAAAATTCATGATAAAATTGTATACTGCATGATAAATAACTTCCGCACGCATGAATAACGCCTGATACTATAAAACGTCATCTCCAAACGTCAGCATGCTGCTACGATTGTTAGGGGTTGTTCTACAGTATGCTAATGCGTATGAGGTCATCTCCAAAGATGCTAATGCTAATGCTATCAGGGTGTAATTATCATATTATTACGGATTTTTTATAAATTGATTATTAAATTAATAATTTTTAAAAATAAAATACAGATTAAAAGGTATCACAAATATAAGGGACGACTGCAACTCCCTTGCTTGTGCCACGTGGTTGTTAAGTCCATTATTGAGCTCCTAAATTGCGTGTACTGGAGTCCTCCTAGGTAATCAACAAGGCGTAGTTTCACTTGCTTTGATGCTATTTCTTATAAGTCCGTTAAAAAAAATAATATATTCTTATATTTTTTTAATAAGAAGTTTTTATAACTACATAAATATTTATAACTGTAAATTTTAAAAGCTTTATAGACACATGAATATTAGTATAAAATATTTAACATGTTTCAAAAATTTTCCTTTCTTTATTAAATTTTGTGCTAAGTCAAACAACGTACACACAACTCTCCCCATACCCCACATTTGAGAATATATTGAGTATGTTGTTTGTTCGTTGTGCTTAGTCAAACTGTGTCAATAGAAATAGCAATAAAATGGTCATTCTCATTAACATAATTCTTAAATAGTAAGCTAGCAGCCGACTGTTGTTGAATAAACAAGGGATTTTCTTGCACTCAAAGGTGTGATCTGGCCGTCCGGTCTCAGATTTAAATTTTAAGTAAATGAAAAATACTAGGTAATTTCTTTTCATATGTTAAGTTTTGGTGGACAGCGTTATCCGATACTTATGTTGGTGGAAGATAATAAATACCTCGCAAAATTTGTTAGAAATATTCATTGAGACGCGCTCAAGCCGGCTAGACACCACAATTATAGAAATATCCCTGAAAGTACTTTAATATGTATTTCATGAACACGTTTCACCGCATTGACTTGGCAAAGAGAGACATTGATTTCACAGAAGAATACACAATTTAGGCAAATCACACACTTTATATTTTTGGAAATGCTTTGTTTATTTTCTTTATACTTTTATAACCTGGGATACATTAAAAAAATCATTTACTAGTTTAACAAAATAATTTCACGAGCAATATAGATTTTGTTTATATATCTACGGTGTATAAAAGTCAAACTCTTCTTCTCGACCAAACAAAGGAATTGCACGAATTTCATTATAAGTGCGTATGGGCATTGACTTGTAAAGACTCGAGTTCTTTTGTGACTTTCTCTATAAAATTGGTCAGATGTCAAAATCTTAGATGCGAAGAATAAAAAAGAAAACACGTATCTTAATTAACCTAAAGTCATAGAGAGTGATTTTATATTAAATAAGTAATAAGATGAAATAAGCTATTGTGGACTTGTGGTTGACACCCTCAACAGAAAATACAAAGAAAAAGAAGAAGGAAGAATTAAGTAAATGACAAAGGGAGTAGAAACTTCTCTCCGCATAACAGCAAAATTAACCCCACATTTTTTGTCTTCTTTTATTTATTCCTTTTGTCACTTCAACTGACAGATTTTTAAGTATCTTATCACTGATATATTAGACCCGTTTGTTCATAATTTTTTTAAAAAAAATTATAATTCGAAACCTCCAATTAAGAACGATAAGTACTTACCATTCTGCTACGACGTTTGGCGGTATCAAACAGATGTAACTTCCCAATAACATGACGCATATTAATTGATCAATCTACTTGTAGTTATACTGACAACTACAATATCACATCTCCCTCGAAGTTGAATCTTATTGATACATGGCCATAATTAATATAATCGTACAGAATGTATAGTTTCTTATATATGTTGTGCATGAGAGAAGATTATAGCTGATTCTTTTTTTTTTAAAGGGAAAAGTATAGCTGACCAAAAAATGAGAATATATATCATTAGCCATGGTTAATGAATATATATCATTAGCCATGGTTAATTGATATAAATCTATACGTCAAACATATCTATCTCTCTCTCTATATATATGATACTACTAGTAGCGAGGTTAGTTTGAAGATAAATGAAAGACAGAGAAGTGCGATTACAAGTATACACAAGTTGTATCTTCACTAAGTATTGCGGATAAAATTGCCTCAGGTTAAAGGGATCTTGAACATGAAGAGAAGCGAGAGTGTGTTGGTCTTTAAACAATCAGCTTTATTTATTTACTATTTTGGTTTTTGATAGTGGTTTGTGTACGCATAAACTTTAATTACATACCAGGATCTTGAACATGATAACCTTACATATAATCGTCATAGAAAACGTACCTGAAGCGGAAGCGTTAATTGGTAAGTTGGTTTCTCGCTCCTTGCCCTAGCTTTACGTTACCGCCGCCTTTAGTGATGGGAGAAAAAGAAAATACGGTGACTCTAATGGATGGGGAGAGGACAATTTATAGAGGTTCTCATTTAATCCGGTAAGTCCATCAAGTAACTGGTTGGACAAATAAGATTTGATCATAGTTAAATATTAATTATGAGCCTTAAACCTATTGGGCCACATACTTGTAGGAAAAATAACATACAGTTTGCAATGTAATTGATCAATTCTCTAACCTATTTACCAGGTTCTCATCTTGTACAAGAAGATTAGGTTGTCCCTCCTTCAAACAGTTGTTTGATTGTCGGGATAAGGGCTAATAATCCGAAATAAAATGCTGGGATTATTTTATCCCACTTTTGGTTGAGTATTAACTAGTCTCAAGAATTATTTTGTACTGAAACGTACGGTAGGATTAGCTGTTCCATATAAAATATGGGATATCTTATCCCAGCCAATAGAATACAAAGACTGTCCGGTGCACTAAACTTCCGTTATGGGCGGGATCCGAGGAAGGGTCGAACTACAAGGGTCAATTGTACGCAATTTTATCCTACATTTATGTAAGATGCTATTTTCACGGTTCGAATCCGTAAACTCCCGGTGACACGACAGCAATTAGGTTATCCTTGTTTATTCCATCCTACCAACCAACCAACCACTCTACTTTTTTCCCTTTCTTCTCGATCGACCGAACAAAAGAACTGCATGAATTCCATTATAGGTGCGTTAGGGCTTTGGCTTAGATCCCGTGACCCTTGAAAAGACTAGAGTTGCAGAAACTCTTTATGATATTATCATTGGGTCAATATGATTGGTCAGATGTCAAAACCTTACAATGCAAATTAGAATATCTTAACCAAAAGTCATTGAGAATCCTTTTAATAAAAGAAATAAGGGAAGCTACAAGTTATGTCAGCCTCTAAGTATGTTAGTACAAAAATTAACTTTTGAGTGAGTGTTGCTGGAATAGATTGATTACGTTTTAACGAGTTTGAATTTCAATTTTGGAATGATTTGATGGAGTTTAAGGTGGTTTGAATTAAAAATTCGAAGTAGAAGATGAATATGGAAAAAGATGATATATGTATAAAGTGTGTATCATTACTATATCACATATATATCATATTTGTATCAAATATGTATAACACGTATATATCCATCTATACCTCTTTATGAGATACATAATTTTTCTCAAATTTTGTATATTGACTTATATATATGTTTTCAATGAATTTCAACTATACCCATTGAAACAGGTTCCTTTTGCTTAGGTTTTTGGAATCTTGTATATATTTTTCTTTGTATTTCATTACTGTATTTGCTACCTCATCCATTGAATTTCCTTTCCGCCTTGCATTTAGTGTAGCTGATCACGCTTAAAAATATAGAAGAAGATCTTTGCGTGTGATTCTTGGAGAGAAAAAGATCCTTATTTATCTAAATTTTTAATTTTTGTATTCACTTGGCTAGGTTTGATAAGCATGTGATTAATGATTAGAAGTTAATAAATTTGGACTTATTTTGAATATTTGAGTAAGATTTCTCATCTCAATATAAGAGGACATAAGCCATTGTGGGCTTGTTGTTGACCCTCTCAAAAAAAAAAAAAAAAAAAAAAAAAAAAAGGTACATGACAAAGGTAGTNAATATTGGAAATTCTCGATATATCCTTAGTCATTATCACATCTCACTTGAAGTAAAATTAGAGCCAATTTGGACATAACATTTTTTTTTTTCGAAATTTTTTTCACTTTTTTTTTTCGAATTCAGTGTTTTGCCATAAAATTTTCAATTTTCACATGAAGATGAATTTTAGAATTTTTCGAAAGTTTGAAAAACTCCAAAAATTTATTTTTTAAAATTTTAACTCATATCACTCACAAAACTTCAAAAACAACTCAAATTATATTCATGTCCAAACACAACTCTAATCTTCAAATACCATTTTTACTTGAAATTCTTTTTTTGGAATTTTACAATTCTTATGTCCAAACGCCCACTTAATCTTATTGATGCATGGGCAACAATGCCATAATATAATCGTCGCACCGTATATATAAATTTTATGTTGTCTATTAGGGTGTATAAAGAAAACCGATAAACCACACTAAACAGTCGGAAATAAAATTCGGTGTGGTTGGGTATTGGAAAAAACCCGATCATAATTAGTTTGGTTCGGTTTTAACTAAAAAGTCAAACTGGAACCAAACCAACCGAATAATACATTTAAATAATTTTTAAAAATATTTTTGTACATATTTTTATTTATTGTAATGTAATTGTAAATACTTTTTTTTTTTTTTTTATATTTTTATCTTTTAACGTTTTATTTCAAGTTTGGACTTAACATTCTTGAATGGTAAATAAATAGCCCATAAATGTATAGTAACTCAAATAAAGTTCAAATCAATTCAATTCAACACTAAGAATGATGATAGTGTTGGATATCTATTTTTAGTTTTACATTTATTTTTAATGAAAATGCATAATTTAGTTTATCTTTTTCTTTAGTACTTAGTTATGTAATTAATAGTACTTATTAGCTATACTTATTTTAGCATGAACTACATAGTATGTTTAAATTATGTTATTTCATTAAAGCTTATTAATTAGCAATATTTGCTTTATGTAATTTTATTATCTTTGTTATTGAATATTTTAATACAATGCTATGATTTATCTCATATATTGTGTTATTTTCTTGAAAAATACATTATATAGTTGTATCTTACTAGGACTTAAGAAATATTTGTGCTATAAAGACTTTACTGGGAAGAAATCCGACAATCCGAAAAAACCAAGAACCACCGAGATTGAAAAGCTAACTTTGTTAGTTTGATTTGGTTTATAGATTAAAAAATCCGACACCATTGATTTGGTTTGGTAATTATATATATATATATCCACTTATGTGAGCAAAGTAGAGCTGATTCTAAGTTCAAAAAACCAACATTAAGTTGATGATTAATTAAATGATTGTTAAATTTTCTTAATAATGAATATCATTATTCATTAGAATATGCCGGCTTAAACACATGCTACGTCAAGATCAGGGTATATTGGTAAATGAGATAAGGACTTTAATTTATAGAATGAAGTAGCTAGACCTAAATAGAGCATAGACTAGTTAAATAGGATGAAAAATATTTTTACACAATAATACACCCATAGTTAATTTGATACAAGTCTATACATCAAAAACACATCTTGCATTTATTTGTTTGGAGTAAACACTATTCCCTCCGTTCCAGTTTATGTAAACCTATTTCCTTTTTGGCTCGTTCGAAAAAAAATGATCTCTTTCTAAATTTGGAAACAATTTAGCTTAAACTTACAATTCTATCCTTAATGAGAAACTTTTATAACCACACAAATACTCTCGACCCCTTTTTACCTTGTTTAGAATCAGAAATTCCAAAAATCTTTATTTTTTCTTAAACTTCATGCCTAGTCAAACAAGTTCACGTAAATTGGAACGGAGTGAGTATATATTATGCAAATATTTTTTTTTTCTATATAGGATTCGTATAGGAAAACTCTTACTAATTGAGATGGACAAATAGTTGATTGATATGAAAAGATGTGTAAGATTTTTGTAATCGGGGGAAAAACCTCTAACATAAATGAGATAATAATTAATTGGTTGAGAAAAAAAAGAAAAAGTTTTTTTTTTTTTGCATAGGATAATAACAAGACGACGAGAAGATGGTATTTCTGTTATGAGAATAGGTCGTAAATGGGGATCAAGGCTACATCCAAACCACTCTTGTGCCACTCAAAAATTCTCTGCATTTCTCTTCTCTACCTCTTCACCTCTCTCTTCTTAGCTCTTTACACTTTTTTCATTTCTCCAACAACTTGTCTCTTCAGATTTTCTCCAAATGATCCTATTCAGACTCCTCTTTTCTTGTACAATTCTTCTTATGGTGAACACAAACATGCCCTCCCCACTTTTCGTTCTTCTTGCAATTCCCCTATTTATTTCTCAGGTAAAATAAATAATTGAATTCTCTTTGATTTTTGATGATTTTTTGATGTTTTGAGATAATGGGGTTGTGTTTTTTTGGCAGATTATTGGGCTGCGTTAAAGGAAATCAATGAATTTAGTGAAAATTCTACGTTTCTTGGTTCACAGAACTTGAGGTATATTCAGGGGAATGCTGATAGTTTTGGTGGGAATTTTAGTATCAAGAAAAGGTTTTCTTATTTTGATCATTCTGATGATGGAATTGAAATACCTTGTGGATTCTTTAAACAGTTCCCAATCAGTAATTCTGGTTAGTATTTTTGTACTCACATTACCAAGATTTACCTTTTTGGATCTCAGAATTAATTTCTCATGTACTCACAGTTCATCTGTGAAGCTAGAATTACTTTTCTTGTCTCCTTTTGTCACTTCTGATTGTGGCTTTTGAAGGTATAAATTTCTTACTGTTCTGTAATTTATGCATGAATTTTATTTTTTATACAACAACAACAAGTGGAGTTCTAGGGAGGGTAATGTGTATCCAGACTTTATCCCTATCTTGTGAAGATAATGAGACTATTTCAATAGACCCTTGGCTCGAGAATCATATCATTATACAATTAAATAAAATGAATCTTGGTCGAGTTATTCAAATGTTTAACTTTCATATACTGATGGTGTCAGATCACCAAAAAACTAGTAACCACGTATAAAGTGAGATTAGTAACGTGAAAAATAAGGTAAATTGTCTGTTACAACACGTTAAGATATATTAATTGCGTAAAATAATTTACAGTGAGAGTTTATATAAGTTAAATGAATGATGATTTTGTGTTGGTATTTTGTTGTCTTTTTGGAAATTTTCAGATTGGATGGCCATGGGAAAGTGCAAGGGAATAGTGGTTATTTCAGCAATATTCAATGACCATGACAAAATTAGGCAGCCAAAGGGACTAGGCAAAGAAACTCCCAACTCAATATGCTTTTACATGTTTGTAGATGATGTGACACTCAAGGGACTTCAATATCACAACTTAATATCAACAAATTCAGATGAGAATTCAGTTGGAGTATGGAGAATTGTTAAAGTTGGAAAAGAACATTTGTATGAGAATTCAGCAATGAATGGAGTAATTGCCAAATATTTAGTTCATAGACTTTTCCCAAACTCAAAATATAGCATTTGGATAGATGCCAAAATGCAGCTAGTTGTTGATCCATTCTTGTTGATTCACTCACTTGTTATTAAGGAAAATGTTGATATGGCTATTTCAAGACATCCCTTTTTTGTTCACACAATGGAGGAAGCCATGGCTACTGCTAGATGGAAGAAATGGTGGGATGTTGATGGCTTGAAGAAACAAATGGAAACTTATTGTGAGAATGGATTGCAACCATGGAATCCTGATAAGCCTTACCCTTCAGGTAATGTAAATATTTTTATGTTTCCCCCCCCCCCCCCCCCCCCCC
>ML310600.1:24952-55666 GCA_005239505.1 Nicotiana paniculata
ATATATATATATATATATATATATATATATATATATATATATATATATGAGCTTTTAACCTTTCCTTTCTTTCGAAGATAGTTTAATGGTAGGGCCATATCATAACCTTTAATCTTTTTCTCTTTCCCATAATTAAATATTCCAAACTATTTGATGAAACGTCTATTCAGGTTGCTTCTTCTAGGGTATTATTTATATAAAAAGTGTGTTGTTTTGATCATTGTACAAAGAACAAATCTCGTAGTTTAATCACGATTCTTGTCTAGTTCTTTACAATGTGTCTTGCATATTAAAAAAAAATAAAATCACAAAGGCCGTCAATGCACTAAACTCCCGTTATGCGCGGAGTACGAGGAAGGGTCGGAAGATAATGGTCTATTATACGCAGCCTTATCCTGCATTCACGGGTGAAGTTACGTTCCTTCAAGGGTGGTCAACCGACCACCCTTCGCCGGAAAATTATACTCTGTATAAAGTAAAATATTACTTGTCATTGATTGAAAATAGACTTTGAATACCCTTATACAGCCCATTAGCAAATGTTTGAACACCCTTATTGAATTTCCTGACTGCGCCACTGCCTGCATTTATGCAAGAGGTTGTTTCCACCAACTCGAACCCATGTCTTACAAATTAATGTTATTGAAATTCTCCTTGCCAATTTTTATGGAAAACTCTTTTTTTATGGTTATTGCAGATGTACCAGATAGTGCAATAATATTGAGGAAACATAGTGTGACAACCAATTTATTCTCTTGCCTCTTATTTAATGAACTTGAAGGATTTAACCCAAGGGACCAATTGCCCTTTGCCTATGTGAGGGATTTGATGAAACCAAAGTTGAAGTTGAACATGTTTGATGTTGAAGTATTTGAACAGGTGGCAGTTGAGTATAGGCATAACCTTAAAAATGGTGGGGTCATCACTGGTCCAAAAGTGATGCCCACAAAGACAAAGAGAGCAACTTCAGAATTACTTGTGAATGCCCACAACTGTGATATTTACCTTTTGAAAATGTGGGGTGAATCCCAAGATTGATTTCATGTTTTTTTTAAGAGTTTAACTTTTATATATATAAGAGTTTTACATTATCAAGGAGTAATAAAAAAGATAATTATATGTAATTTTTTATAATAATCAAGATTAGTATTCTTGTTTTTGGTGGACGAAATTATCAGATACTTCAGCTAGTGAAAAATAGCAGATATTTGGTGAAAACGTCAAGGTGCGCACAAACTGATCATATACCATATTTTTGAAAAATCAAAAAATGTGCTGGAAAAGGAGAAAGGTAAGATGTTATAATATGTTAAAAGACATTAATATTATAAAAAAGAATTACACTATATATATTGGTTGTCATTGGAATGGAAGGTTGGAGAAAAGGAAAAAAGCCAAAGAATAAGCCAACTTCAACAAACCAAATTAACCTTCACCTACAAAAGCTGACAGATCATGACAGCTTGTCAGTGAAAGTTCAGTTGAAAAAATATTGTGACGATTAAGCTTTGCAACATGTCTAAGCCAATCATTTTTCAGATTCTATAGCTTTATAGTAGTGAAAAAGTGAATGGTGGATTAGGGTGAAGACAAGTTCTGAATTAATTGTGATTTGGACTTGTATTTTTTATTTTTTTTTATTTGATATTCGGTATTTATATTGGGACCCGATTAATTCGTATTCACGTCAAAAAATTCTATATTAGGGGTAAAGTGATTTGGACATGTAGTAAGTAGCTACTTTTCAAACTATAGGGTGAATCCCGTGATTTTAATTTCACTTTTTTCTTACTTCTCACGTCGCATGTGTATAATGATGTTTAAGTGAATACCAAGTTTTTAATATTGATTGCGTGATTAAAAATACTTCTCATTATAGATAAATTGAGTAAAATAAAAAATGTAAAATTATATTATTTTTCAAATATAAAAATGTATTCGTTCTATAATAAACTAATAAAGAATGTATTCGTTCTATAATAAACTAATAAAGAAAGTTTGTCATATAAATTGAAATAGAAGAAAAATACTACTAACTAAATGAAAAAATATTAAAATAATAATTAAAAATTAGTTTTACAAGAAAATAATCACATTAAAAGTTAGACAAGTTAGACTTTACTGTCCGGTTGAACGAAATGCTAGGTCACTAATAAACTTCCGGCATACCAAATATCGGAAATAAGGTTCTTATCAAAAATATCTTTTCCGAAAATATTTTACTTCCTACCAAACACATTTTAAGGACCGAATTGATCATAGATTTTGTCAAAACAAATTTAAGTTTTATTTGGCACACATATGTTTGATCATAGATTTTACTTACATTTTGGCAAAATCCTAAATCCCACATCCTAAAATCGGTTCAATAGCTGGTTTAGGACCAAAATATCACTATTAGATTTTTTGAAATTAGTCCCAAGCTTTTGTATTTTATGAAAGAGCCCACCATTATTATTTTGTAACAATGTTGCTTCGTCTTCTTGGTCATCTAATAGTGTATCATGTAATTCATTATAAAAATGACAATTTTATACCAAATTTATTTATGTTCAAGACTATGGTTTGCGATAATATAATGAATGTTATTGATAATGGTATTGTTGCATATTTGTGATAGTTTTTAGAACTTGTGGGTATAAGTCATGTTACATGTTTTTCCAAACTAAATTTGGAAAATATGTTTTGAAAACTGATGTCCAAACACATTTTCATCTTCAAACCAAACTTCACCCAAATTAAAATTTTTAAAATAAATTTGAAAATCTATGGCCAAACGCTAACTAAGTATTTTGACGGAGTTTTAATTGCGGGCAAAGAAAGCTGTTGATGCCATATCCCATAGGAGATGCATAATATTGCTCAAATTTTAAATATGATGAGATATCTAGCTGCTCTTTTTGATTTTTAGATCTTAATTACGTAAACATGCAATATATGTAATTAAACTCAACAAAACGTTATTAAGGCTAAACTAAACAGCTACTAATTAGTAACTAATCTGAGCTCCTAGCTTCGTAATAACCACTTCATGTACAAGAATCAGCTATCTACCATAATGTATTTATCTCCTCGATCTTGCCATGAACTTCCTCTATTTCACACCTCTTAACCACTAATTCATCTTTTTACATTTAATCCATTTTATTAGGCCGATTAATAGGAGACACATATCATATATTCTCGGTCAAGTTTATGTATGAGGTAAAATTGGTTCGCGATAGTTGAACGAATGACGAGATGACACATGGAACTGGAGATAAATAAGATGCGAGTCAGTAAATAGTTGACATCAATTACAAATCTGAGCTCTATGCTGTGTAAATTACGAAGGCATGGGAATCAATAGCAAAGTCTTGAAAGGAAGATATTGGTTTAGATATACAACATTCAATAAACAGCCGTTACAAGAAATTTATAATCAACCGTTTTGGTGCCATCAATGGCGGTTTTATTCCCATTCAAGAGGAGTTCGATTTTGGGATCTTGTCTCCTAAATAGAGCTACAAATAGGAGAATTAGTATCCATCGTAGGACATGAAAAATTATCTGTGCACAAAGGCTATAATTTGCTCTCATATTATAATATCACTTGTTTTCTTTTGTTCCTAAAACATACAATCAGACTTGTATTTCCTTTAAGGTATTTTTATAATTTTGATTCTATTCTTATTTATTTCATATTTTTCGATAAAATTAATTCACATGCCCATAAGTCATATTACAAATTTAACTGCACCGTTTTATGAGTAAATAATTTGGCGCCCACATGAGGCATAGAAAATTGTGTAATTGCTTTGATCCATTCAACTGTTACTAAAAAATTTTGATTCCTTTCTTAGAAAAAAAATCAGATATGACACCTAATGATGTGAACAATTCCTATAATGTTGGAGCACATAAGGAACATAATGATGTGTACCAACGTGATGATTCAACTAGCGAAACCCGCAATGAAGGAGATAAAACAACTCCAGTTCGCGAAGGTCAAAAATCTCCATCATGTGAGGAGCCCAACTCATGATGATGCTGATGAAAAACACATTATGAAAAAGGTCAAAATCTTGAGAGAGTAGCAGAGGAAAATTCTGTATCACCTCTCAAGACAAGAGCAAGTGATGCCAGGCGCTCTCGATTGAATAATTCTAATGGAGGAGTTCAAATTCCTGCTAGCGTCCCTGCAAATCAAACAATTCAAAGAACCGGTAATGACGCTCCAAGGGAAGAGTTTGATTTTAAAGAGACAGGAGGTACCAGTAGTGGATCTGGGAACGACAACAACAATGACCCTTTCAAAATCGAGCTCATGAGATTCACGAGGGAAACAAATGAACGAATAGATCAAAATGCTAGAGAAATTTCATGCTCGGATGGATCAGATCCCAGGAGCGCCTGCCGGTGTTAAAGGGACCGGATTCCAAAAAATATATGCAATTGCCGTTCAAACCAAGTGCGGCCCTGGAGTTAATTCCGAAAAGGTTTAAGATGCCGGATATTCCAAAGTATGATGGGACTTCAGATCCAAAGGAACATACTACGACCTACACTACAGCTGTAAAGGGAAATAATTTGGCCCAACGCGAGATTGAATTCATCTTGTTAAAGAAATTTGGCGAAACCCCGACGAAGGGTGTTTTAATTTGGTATTCACTTTTACCTGAGCATTCCATTGATTATTTCATTAAAGGTTATGCTGGAGCAAGAAAGTTCCCAACAAGGAAAGCGGATATATTCAGAATAGTCCAAGGAGAATCCGAACTATTGCGAGAGTTCGTAATTCGATTTCAGAAGAAAATGACGTTATTGCCAGCAGCATCGGATGAGTGGGCAGCGGAAGAATTTACAAAGGGTCTCAACCCCTTAAGCTACGATGCCTTTAGGAAACTGAAAAAAAAGTTTGTTAGACTACCAGGCAACTACCTGGGCAGATGTCCACAATTGTTACGAGTCAAAGATTTGAATAGAAGAGGATCAACTAAGTTCCCCGGTGCCGTCCAAAGGGCTTAATCGAGATCAGAATCAAGAAAGGTTTAAAGTTGATGTTGATACAGATCAGAGTTCTTCCATAGGTCGCTTTCAGCCTTACGAAAGGGACGATGGGCGATGAAATAGAGGTTTTCAGTCATTACATAGGTTTGCTTCTGATAAAAGAATGGATCGTGTTCGGAGTGGCAAAACTTTACAGGAGAAAGAAGTATCAGGGTCCTGAGATTCAACATATCCCCGATTATCCGACGACAACTTTAACATCAACTTAGTAGAGTTGGTGTCACCTATGAGAAACAATAAGGAAGCTAGGTTCCCGTAACCAATTCGATCGGATCCTAGCCAAAGGGATCTTAATCTATAGTGTGAGTTCCATGGAACACATGGTCATAGGAGTGGGGACTGCCGGAACCTTAGTGAAGAGGTGGAAACGTTGTTGAAGAATGGAACCTCAGAGAATTTTTAAGTGATCTGGCCAAGAATAATTATTGGAAAACTCGAGATGTGGCAGAACCATCAAAACTGGCTGCGGGGTCACCTCGTATGACGATTAACATGATCTTTGGTGGAGACGAAGTTAATGGGGTGATATTTTGGTAGCAAAGAAGATGAAGATATCAGTAACTCATGGCAAGAGGATTTGAGAAGTTTCAGAAGGTGACATCACCTTTACAGAAGAGGATGCTGATGGACTTCTTCTACCGCACAACGATGCTCTTGTAATTTCTCTTAGTGCTTTCGATTTCAAATAAAACATGTGTTGGTTGATCCAAGAAGTTCAGCCCACATCACACAATGGAGAGTTTTGGAGCAAGCAACGTTAACCGGAAATATAGTTCTCGAAACGAAGCTTTTAGCTGGGTTCATCTGAACAAGTGTTACTACCCGCGAAGATATATTGCTGCCCACGCATGCCGAATTAGTAATGAAACCACTCTGTTTGAAATGGTAAACGGTGACATGGGATACAACGTGATCCTTAGAAGGCTATGAATACATGAAATGAAGGATGTTCCATCAACATATCATCAGCTGTTGAAATTTTCCACACCGGAAGGGATCAAGCAGATCAGAGGAAATCAACCGGCTACAAGAGAGAAGAGCACAGTTACCTTGTCCAGTAGCAAGAGCAGAGAAACGAGAAAATATCAATTACAAGATTCGGTGCCTTCTTCCACCCCGATTGAAAATAATGAAGAAGATGAGTCATCGAAATCGTATCAAGTACCGAGATCTTTTCAGGTACCAGAGGAAATGGATGCGCCCAAATCAACCACATAAGAGCTCGAACAAGTGGCTTTGTTTACAAAGTTCCTAGAAAGAAAATTCCACTTAGGGACGAGTTTGAGTTCCGAACTCAGATTAAAATTTATTGATTTTCTTAAAGATAACATTGATTGTTTTGCGTGCGGCACACTCAAATATGACAGGAATTCCACTAGAGGTGACCGTCCACAAGATGAGTTTGGATCCCAAGTTCTCTTCGGTAAGGCAGAAGAAACGATCGATAACAGAGGTCAGAAACTGGTTTGTCAAAGAAGAGGTAACATGACTACTAAATATAGGTTCAATTTGAGAGGTAAATTACCCCGATTGTCTAGCTAACATAATGATAGTACCTAAGAAGACTAAGGAATTTAGAATGTGTGTAGATTACAAATATTTAAATAAGGAAGCCTCTTTCCCGTTGCCAAACATTGATCAAATGATTGATGCTATGGCCGGACATGAGTTAATGAGTTTTCGTGATACATATTCCGGATATAATCAAATTAGTATGCAATCGGAAGATCAAGAAAATACCTCATTTATCAAATATTTTGGCACATACTTCTATAATGTGATGCCTTTCGGGCTTAAGAATGTCGGAGCCACTTACTAGAGGCTTGTTAATAAAATGTTTGAACAAAAAATTGGTAAGACAATAGAGGTTTATAGTGACGACATGTTGGTTAATTCTCTTAATGTAGGAGATCATTTGAATCATCTCCAAGAAAATTTGACATTTTGAGGAAATACAATATGAAGCTTAACCCAGAGAAATGTGCCTTCAGAGTTGGTTCCGGTAAGTTACTGGGGTTTTTGGTCTCTCAAAGAGGAATCGAAGGAAACCCTGATAAGATCGAAGCTACCGAGGATATCCCCGACCAATTAAAAAGTGTGAATAAGGTACAAAAGTTGACCGGCAGGTTGGCGTCCCTAAGCAGGTTTATCTCAAGGTCTTCGGAGAAATACCATCATTTCATTCACTTTTGAAAATGAAGAATGATTTCGTGTGGACTTCGAAATGCCAGCAAGCTTTGAAAGACCTGAAAAGGTACCTTTCTAGCTCCCCCTTTTCAAAACCAAAAGAAGGTGAACAAACATTAATTTATTTGGCGGTTTTAGAGGTAACTGTAAGTGTTGTTCAGGTTCGAGAGGAAGAAGTTATTCAATTTCCTGTGTATTATGTTAGTAAAATTTTATTAGGAGCGGAGACGCGTTATCCGCACCTTGAAAAATTGGCCCTACCTCTCGTAGTCGCCTCTCGAATGCTTATGCATTATTTTCTATGTCATCCTATAATCGCTATGACAAATTTTCCCTTGAGGAATGTCCTTAATAAGCCTGAATTATCAGGTCGTTTGGTTAAATAGACAGTCAAAGTTAGTGAATTTCACATTGATTACAAGCCTAGGACTGCGATTAAGTTGAAAATTTTGGCCGACGTCGTGACTGATTTTAGTCCGGTATTAATGTCTTTAGTTGCTAAAGAAGTAATGTTGGTATCAGGGACGATATCGGGTGTTTTGACCTTGTTTACTGACGGAGCTTCCAACATACAAGTGGTCCGATCTCGGGATAGTATTAATCACTCCTTTGGGAGAATCCCTGAGACATGTGATAATATGCAAAATTTACGTGTAATCGAATATGTTTTACCCCTATGTTGGTGTATTTTTAGGTGTTTTGAAGGTTGAAAGACGACCAATTGAGCTTAATTGTTGAAGTTTGTTATGTAGGAAGCCAAGAGTGATTAGAGGTTATTTGAGCATTAATGAAGCTAAAAGGGAATTTCTGAAGAAAAGGAAAATCGGACCAGGCAGTGAAGTAACTTCGAAAAGCACAGGAAAATCTAGAAAACGCAACTAGACCCTGTGCGTAGCACAATGATAAAATTTGCCTACATTTTATTTTGAGGGGCAACTTCGTTATTTGGCTTAGGGATGTGATATAAAAGCTTCCAACCCTTATTTCAGCCTCATCTTGGCCTTAGAAGGCCAGGAGCACCATTGTTGAAGCAAAATTGAGTCCGGAAGATCCTCAAGTCCATTCCACAAGATGAATCGAAGAGTTTTTCTCTGCTTTTCTATCTTTATTTCTATGGATATTGGTTTGACAATGGTTTATGTATTTTCGAGTAGTATTATGAGTAGCTAAACCCGTCATCTAGTTTGATGGAACCAATTATTGGATGAATTCTTGATTGCATATTGGTATATTGAGTCGTTTTTACTCTCTAATTGTTCAACTATGTGCTTCTTGTGGTTAATTGAAGGGCCCTTGATTAATCATGTCTAGTTATCTTGTGTTGCTTGAGAGAGAACACTTGATTAGATTGTTGTTGAACAACGCCACTTTCGAGTAAGTTAAGAGATTAATTACTTGCATTTAAAAACAAGATTAGAGATAATGAAGCTTTTCTGTGATCTTTATGAGTTGTACGAATTGTCATCTAGAGTAGTTCAAGAGAATACTTCTAGTAAATTATCGTAATTGATCGAGAGATAATTGCGATAAACAAGAACTCATCATTTCGAGAGAGTGGTGCGGCGAGATTATAGCTAATGTTTCAGAAATTAATCTGAAAATTGGGGAAATCATAAATCCTAGACTTTTTTATCCATGATTCAACCTCATTCTTGCTAGTTGGTAGTTTTATTGTCCTTTTTTCTTAGATAAGTAATTTTTGTTAATTCATAAATCAAATTTTAATCTTCATAACTCGAAAATTGTTTGTACTTGTTTTCTTAGTGATATTAAATAGCTATAACTAAGCCTTAGTTCTCTATGGAATTCGACTCCGGACTCTCAGACCGAAGTATATTTGCAGCGACCGCTTAGTCCTTTTTATTAGGCATAGTTGGGCGTGATCAACATGCCATTAGAACCTTGCTATTAACTAACAATAAAGCCGGGTACGAGGCTTTGGTTGCAGGACTTGAACTATCTCGGGGAATAGACTCCGCAGTAATCGGGATAATGTGTGATTCCAAGCTGGTGGTGAACCAAGTGTATGGAATTTTTGACACCAAAGAGGAGCGCATGCAAAAATAATTGAATAAGGTTCAAATATTACTTTCCCGGTTCAGGGAATGGTCAATTATACACATTCCGGAGAAGAAAGCGTGGAGGCAAACACATTGGCCAATGTGGGGTCATCCACAGAAATAAAAGGAACTGATTCCGGTGTGGTCGTTCAACTACTGCATTCGGTATTGGACATGGACATATATTTTGAATTTAACTCAACTAACCTAACTTGGGATTGGAGAAATGAGCTTATAGAATATTTAAGGCATGACAAATTGCGTGAATATCCGAAAGCATCCCGGGCACAACGGACTAAAGCATCTCGTTATTGCGTTGTTGATGGCCAATTATATAGGAGGTCTTTTTAAGGACCATTGGCTCGATGTCTAGGGATATCGGAGGCTGACTACGTGATAAGGGAAGTTCATGAAGGAGTGTGCGGGAACCACTCCGGTGCAGACTCGTTGGTTCTCACATTGATAAGGGCTGGATACTACTGGCATTGGATAGAGCAAGACGTCAAGATATTTGTACGGAAGTGTGATAAATGACAGTGTCATGAATAGTTAGTGCATCAACCGGAATTTTTTTTGAATTGGGTAATATCACCATGGACATTTATGAAATGGGAAATGGACATGATTGGTCCCTTACCACAAGGACCCGGGCATGTCAGATTTCTTTTGGTTTTAACTGACTATTTCACTAAATGGGTTGAAGTAGGTGCCTACAAAAGATTGGAGAACGAGAAGTGATGGATTTCACATGGGATCACATCATATGTCGGTTCGGAATACCAAAAGAAATCTTTTGTGGTAATGGGCTGCAATTTATAGGTTCCAAAGTTACAAAGTTTATGGAGGGTTTGGAAATCAAACATATTACATCTTCATTGTACCATCCAAGTGCTAATGGACAAGAAATGTCTACTAACAAGGTAATAATTCAAAACCTCAAAAAGAAGTTAAAAGATGCTAAAGGTAGTTGGCCAAATAATCTACCAAGTGTGATGTGGGCATATCAAACAACGACGAAATGAAGCACGAGTGAAACACCATTTTCACTCGTATACGGTGCAGAAGCTTTGATTCTGGTGATGATTGGAGAAGTGACCATAATGTATTCTCAAGCAAACGAAGAAGAAAATAATGAAGCACTGCTGATCAAATTGTATTTGCTTGAAGAACATCATAATCTGGCATATGTGAGGATGGTAGAACAAAAGCAAAAAATGGAAAGATATTACAATCGTAGAGCAAATCTTAGATATTTTAAAGTTGGGGATTTAGTTTTGAGAAAGGTTATTCAAAGTAATCGAGAGGTTAACACCGTGAAGCTTGGACTAACGTGGGAAGGATCTTACCGAATTTCTGCTTATAACCGGTAAAGGTTCGTATTAATTGAAAAATCAAGATGGAGTTAAATTGCCAAGCAATTGGAGCGTGACTAATCTAAAAAGGTATTATTGTTTAATATCCTTGTTGATTCTGAAAGCATGTGTTGAACTCTTTTTTTCTTCGTCCAATTTTTGTCCCAATTGGATTTTTCTGACAAGGTTTTTAATGAGCCAGTAATATAAAGCATACTACGAAGAAAGGGTCATCAGTGATAGAAAGATCCCTAGTGTTCGATTTCTCATACTTAGCATCCGAACACTGGGGGGAACCATTACATACTAAGGCACTAAAAGTGTTACTAAGACTGGGGATTGTTAGAATCGGATCTATGTCTTATCAGGACTAGAGACCGCATGATCAACCCCGTCGAAATAAGTTGTACAACTTAGCTATATGTATTGGCAGCTTTATTTACTTAAGCAAATCAATGTTTATGTAAATTTACTTTTAAAGATAGAAGGAATAAATCAAAGTCCTTGTGTTTTTATATTATTTCTTGTCGGAATGATAAGTTAATTTATTTTTTAGTTTGAAAGTTAATTAAAACTCCAAATGCTTGTGCCAGAATGAACAGGAGACGTCTTCTTTAATAGAACCATAAATATAAGGGACCTCTCTTATGAAACCCTCATAGTTAAAAGATATATTTCGGAAGTGTGAATAATGGGATCAAAAGTTATCAGATGTAAGAATAATTCCCAAGCTTTATCAGTTAAATAAAAATATTTCTTGCAAAATATTTAAGAAAATATATCTTTCATTAGTTAAAATGCCAAACTTAATAAATAAGTTTTGGCATAGTTACAAATGGAAAAAATATACATCAGTTATTTTTGCTATCAGAGCCCGAGGGGAGAGAAGAGTCTTCGTTTCCCTTTTCAGGAGAAGGCTGTTCTGCTTCTGGTTCGAGGCCTTCATCCTTATCTTTTTCCTCTTTGGTTCTCGAATAATCAGAGATAGTGTTCGAAGAGTCAGAAGCAACATACGGAGCAGGGAGGTTGTCGTGAGCAGTTGTCTCCAATTAACGAGCTTTACCAATGCAGTCATCTATGTTTTCAATGCCTTATTTGTTCTCCTCCAAAGTATTCCTCTTCATGTGATGAATGGCGTAGAATTTCTCGAGGAGGATAGAATATCCCTGGTCTTGGCGTTAAGCTTGTAGTTTCCCAATTTTTGATTAGAGATTATCATTTTCAGCTTTCACAATGTTGATCCTGGAGTCAAGCTCAACATTGGTTGTCGCATGAAGTTGGTTCTTCTCCATGACACTTTTAGTCTTTCTTCCATTTTGGCTCTCCCAGACCCTACTATGTGGGATTATATTGGTTATGTTGTTGTTCTTCCATTTTGGCTCTCTACTCCTCGACGACATTAGCATCTTCAGTTTTCACGCGTTAGTTTGCTTCCAGGTTATTGATTTTCTCCATAAAAGCGAACTCACGCTCGATCTCCGCAATTACAACCTCATGCAGTTCAGCCCACTTGGCCTTCGCCTCCCTGAGATCTTCATGTAATTATGAAGCTTATTGGATGTGGGGCATTATATATTTCTTGGATTGCTGCAACTGAGCCTCGAGCTCACTAATTTGGGAAACTTTTGCTTCCCAAACAAGGAGGCGCTCGACAAGCTGGTTCTGTTCGGCCAAAATTTGATTTCTTTCAGTGGAAAGTTCTTCTTTATCCAAAATCAACCTTTACAGGCCTATGGAAGCAAGAAGGTTATCCTAAAAAGGTACTAAGGTTATAAAGGCGAAGTCTAGCAAATAAAAGGCAAGAGAATAAGGTTAGATTAATATGTGAGCCGAACATTGCATGATGTTGTTTAGCAGGCACTCAGCGGAAAGGGAGTCCAGTTTTCTCCAATCTTTCTCTGTGGCCCACGGTTTCAGGTAATTGAAACCTTCATCGGCTTGAAAATTATGTGTCACTCATTAGAAACCATGAGAATGACACTTCGTTTGCCACTGAGGTTTTGTGTGGGTGCTAGGAAAATGTTTCCTAGATTCCTATAATTAAATGACCGTGGGAAGGAACGTCTTTTGTTTCTTCGATTGGGGCCGATGGAGAGGTAGAAGATGGGGTAGAAGGAGATGTGGTTGCATTTGGCTCAGAAGTTGATGGCGGAGGTACCCAGGAGCATAACTTCTTTGAGCGGAAACATCAACAGGAGCCCAAAAGCGGGACTCAGTGTTTTCAACGATTTCCATTTCCGTAAAGAGTCCTTGGACTTCTCCAGGTTCTGGAGTTTGAAGCTCACATGGCTGATCATCCAGTTGAGCTAATGAAGATCTTTTTCTTCTTTGAAGGGGAGACTCTTCATCGTCCGTTCCTTCATCATCAAGGACCACTATGGAAGGTCCGGTTGGTGTTTCTTTTGAAGTCTTCTCCCTAGTCCCAGCCAAGAAGGTGCGTCTTCTCTTGGTTTCTTGACTTTGGATTGGGGACTCTGGTAGGAGACTCCTTCACTGGAAGTGAGAGTGGCTTCATGAGCTCTTCCGATCAAGGACATTTTGTAAAGCTCGTTGGGCTTCCTCCGGGTCATCGAGAACCTCAATGGTGGGGTAAACAATGGATCCCTTCGGAAGTCCTGTGTGTTGCAAAAAGAAAGTTAACAAATTGATCTCGATCTTTTCTATAAAGTGAAAGAAGGATGAATAATCCTTTACTTACCATGGTTTTATTTCTTTCCAATTAAATTTGAGAACCATTTCTTTCCACCATCGAGATTCCGGTGTAGAAATATCCAAACTTTTCTATACCCATTGGGCCAAGTTCTCCACCTGTGGTGGTTCCTTATGAGTAGCTGAAATGAGAAAAATGCTAAGTTAATGAAGGATAAAAGTCTTGTTAAACACGAAAAATAAAAAATATCCGAACTTACGAAAAGGTTCCACGATTCAGGAATATCATGTGATGTTGTTGAGAGAATATTCCTGGTGGAGATGACAACGAACTGTTGCATCCATCCATGATCATTATCACTATCAACACTTTTAAGGAGAGCGTGGTGGCAACGTTTGAGCTTTAGCACACCCCCACGAAAGATCTTTGGAGAGTAGAGGTTGTTTATGTGCACGAGAGTAGGGTTTCCCCGGTCTCGGAGCATAATTTTCGGAGGCAAGCCACCGTACGCCATATTGACCAACTCGAGCCAAGCTGGTACCGATGGAAGAATTCTAAAATTATAGGGTCAATTTATTTACCTAATCCCAAAGTGAAGCGGTATGTATAAACATATATGAACTTTTTTCTAGAGAAGTTGATTCTTTCCACCTCAGTTGGGACGAAGATTTCGATTTTTTTCCAATCGCAATCTTTTTTCACGATGGGGATACTAGCAAAACGTATGGAAGAAGGGTACCTGTAAACATGCCAGTGTCTGTCACTTTTGAGATTAACAGGTTCATTTTGGACTTGAAGATACAACTAGTCAATGAAAAGGGATAATATTATTAACGGTACGAGGTTCTGATTCAACATTAACCTCCTTCATTTTGTTCTTCTTAAGGCCTCCACTGATGAGAAGATTAGAGTTTTCGGGGACAACAGTGTTAGAAGACATGATGGTAAGAGATTTTAGTGGGGAAATTTTACTGAGAAAGATGAATTTTGCAGTAGGGTTCTAAAGAAATTCAAAGAAGAATGATTTGTAAAAGTGAAGGGTAAAAAGTGATGAGTAGTGGAGAAGTTTATAGACGGAAAAATTTGTGGTCATGAATACCTCACCAGATAACACATGTTTGGGACATTAAATGCGAGAAGATGTGCCTCCTTTCAAGTGTCAGAAACCGTTCAGGAACTTTCTCACCAAGAAAAGAGGTCTTATCTACTTTCTGGTAACACAAAGTTGTGTCACCGAAAAGTAGGGGGAATATCTGTATGAGGTAAAATTGGTTAGCAACAGTTGGACGAATGACGAGATGACTTGTGGAACTGAAGACAGATAAGATGTGAGTCAACAAATAGTTGTCATCGAGCACAAACCTGAGCTCGGTGCTGTGTAAATACCGAAGGCATGGGAAACGATAATAAAGTCTTGAAAGGAAGATATCAGTTTAGAGGTACATCGTTCAATGAGTAGCCGTTACAAAGAATCTCAGTATTTATAACCAACTGTTATGCAGCCATTAATGACGATTTTATTCTCATTCAAGAGGAGCTTGATTTGGGGATCTTGTCGCCCTAAATAGAATTATAAATAGGATAATAAGTATCCATTATAGGACACGAAAAATCATCTGTACACATAGGCTATAATTTTCTCTCTTACTATAATATCAGTTGCTTTCTTTTGTTCTTAATACTTGTTCATATTATTGCTCCCAGAGAGGCTCACCATACCATCATGCTTGTATTTCCTTTAAACTATTTTTATAATCTTGATTCGATTCTTATTTATTTTACATGTTTGAATCAAATTAATTCACGTGTCTATAAATCACATTACAAATTCAACTATACTGTTTTACGGATAAACAATTTATATTTTAGTTACCTACACTTTAGTAAGATGACTTTATGTGTCTAAAAAAATAGGAATGACTTTTATGTTATACATCTTTAATGGGATGATCATGAGTGAAATTTTCCCTAAAGGTGACTCATGAATCATGTATGCAGGCTTCTTGAAAATTCTTCTCAAAGCATTTTCTATAGGAAAATTCGTCATGTTCAATATGTTAGGCCTATAGCATGTTGGTTATTATATATATAAGTTGATAACAAAGATTCTTACTGCTAAGTATACATTTTTGAACTGAAAGCGAGATCTTGCAATCACACCCGAAGAAGCACGCAACAAAGCTCTTTTCCTTCCTCATTAAAGTACACCATCTCGATAAACTTTTATCAGGGAAGGAACATTCTTGGTAATGCAATTATTGCACATGAACAGATGAAGAAGTATTAAAGAACTGGAGTGTCTCTATCTACGGGTATGATTAAAGTGGATATAAGAAAAATCTATGTCTCAGTAAAATGAGTTTTTTTAAAGGATGCTATTACTTGAATTTGGTCTTCCTCTGAAGCTGGTCAATTTGATAATGTGGTAGTCTCTGCTGACAAATATTTGGCCTACTCCTGCGTTGGTGGAAAAAAGATCTCACGCGTGGAACCTTACGGAGCTGACAAAGCATGATATATGGAACAACGGTGAAGTAACAAATGGCATATTCCATTAAGGAAATTAATGGTCCAAGAAAGATACAGAGTAAATACGCACGAGACAGTAAAGAACAAATGACCGAGCCTAATCAGCTGTTGGAGAGACACGTGCAGAATGAATCAAGACCAAAAAAAGAAAGATTCATGAACCAACAGTAAATGAGGAAAGGGAATCGGAGTCGTTACAAGGCCTTTATAGTTACAAATGTGTCAGTTATGATTATCAACCAACAATTAATACCACTAATGCTCATAATGAATTCGTCATAAATAGGGAAAAACGTTATAATTAGATACTCCTATATAAGGATATAGAATATCACTTGTAAAGATAAGTTCCAAACACTATTGAAATATACTTACATTTTCTTGCTTCGTAAAGCCTTCTATGTAATTTGAGTGATAGATTATCATCACATTCCTTATTTCTTTTTTGCTAATTCACAATGCTATTTTTGTTTCTTTCTTTTCAAGAGGATTGTGGAGGAAGTAAGGTATTATTTGGTTATCAGTAGTCCGATTTCTTCTAAATATAGGCTTTGACTAAAAATTCTATTTTTTGGTTAAACAAATTGATTCCATTACCGGGAATCTGATAGTCGTTTTACTTTTCAAATCCTTCTTTCTCACAACCAAATTATGTCAACTGGTAACAATAATAATCAACTGAACCTTCAGGAAGGAACACCACCACATCATTCTCCAATAGAATCCCCTCGCCGGTCCCGAGAAGGATCACCTGAGAGATCCACGTCACACGTAAATAATTAGCAAAGGGATAAACAAACCATAGAACAAGATGCCCTAAAGCAATTGATTGCAGAACACATGAATAGTGCTCTTTAGGCCTTTGTTAGGGAGTTGCCTAATGCGCCATAAACCCCTCCACCAGCCAATACATCGACTTTAGAAAACCCACACTCGGGGTTCGATAATTCTGGAAGTGGAGCAGTTCCTAATGAATCTTGTGATGGGAGGTCAGGTACGCTAATAACTCAAATTTACAAAGTTTGGTACTAACTTTGCAGAAACAGTTGAAAGAGATGAACGATCGCATAGAGCAAATACCGGCGTACCTCCCGTAATAAAACGTGTGGATATTGATAAGTATTCACAGCAACCTTGGAAGCCAAGTGCGACTCCTCTGCCAATTCCTAAAAAGTTCAAAATACCTAATATTCCAAAATATGATGGAACAACCAACCCACGAGATCATGTAACTGCATTTACAACTGGCGTAAAGGGAAATGATTTAACTAAGCAAGAAATTATATCAGTTTTTGTTAAAAATTTGGAGAAACACTCACAAAAGGGGCATTAACATGGTATTCTCTTTTACCTGAAAACTCTATTGATTCTTTAGCCGAGCTTGCAGATTCATTCATAAAAGCACATTCCAGAGCTCGAAGGTTGAAAAAAGGATGCAAGACATCTTTAAGGTAAAACAGGGAGATACAGAGTTACTCAGGGAATTTGTGGATAGATTTCAACGTGAAAGGATGATACTACCACGAGTACCTGATAATTGGGAAGCTATGGCGTTCGCAAGCAATTTAAATGAAAAAAGTTCAGAAGCTACGAGAAGACTTAAGGAAAGTTTGCGAGAATTTCCTGATACAACATGGAATGATATGTACAATAGTTACAACACGAAGTTGCGGATAGAAGAAGACACGGTTACGTAGTCGAGGGTCGATGAAAGAGCAAGTTCTAGACATACCGAATCTGAAAAAAAATCCGAAAAATAGGTACGAACCTTACATGAGACATGCGGACGAGATTCATGGTGTAAAAAGGAAAACATGCAATCTGACCCTAGATCAAGGCAAAAATATGCGGGTTCATCATCCAGGTTCAGAAAAGGGAGAGATGCTCGGGGCAGTGATTCTAACACAGACGTAAGGATTGGAGATTACAGTTTCAATGTTAGCACTTTGGAGTTGGTAGTTGTTTTGAGAAGTATGGGAGATAAGATATGGTGGCCTAAAGAAATGAGATCAAACCCGAGCAAAAGAAATTCAGATTTCTGGTGTGAGTTTCACAACGATCATGGCCATAAAATAGCAGATTGTAGATTATTACAAGGTGAAGTTGAGCATTTGTTAAAGCATGGTTATTTAACTGACTTGTGTAGTGAGAACGGTAGGCAATCCTGTATGAAAAATAGACAAGAGCATCCAAAACCCCCGTCTCCAAAGAGAACAATCAATGTGATAAGCGGGGGAGAGGAGATCAGTGGTGTGACATATACAACTGCAAAATAGACATCGAAAGTCACTGTTACTAGTGGAAAGCGAGTTTGCCATGTTTTGGATGAAGATAGTATAACATTTGATGATGCAAATGCGGATGGATTGTTAATTCCTCAATGATGCGCCGATAATATCTTTACTTGTACATGATACTAATGTAAAACGAGTTTTGATTGATCCAGGTAGATCCGTAAACATCATTCTTCTAAGAATGGTGAATGAAATGCAAGCTGGCGACAAGGTGGTACCAAAAGCATGATCTTTGTTTGGATTTGATAATTCAAGTGTTATTACAAAAGGGAAAATAAGGCTTACCATATTTTCAGAGGGAGTTATCAAGGATATGAAATTCCAGGTGATAGATACTTGCATGGCATATAATATGATTCTTGGAAGGCCATGAATTCATGATATGGACGTTGTACCGTCTACATTACATCAAGTTATTAAGTTTCCTTCACAATGAGGGATTCAAAAAATCTATGGAGATCAATGGGCTTCTAAAAGTATCAATTCAGTGGCGGATTCAAGAACATGAAATGATGTTACAAATGAGAAATAACAACTATAGAATTCAGTTGAGGATATAATAATACAAACCTCAACTGAAAGCGTTCCAGACAGACATGTAGATTCAATATTTGATATTATTCAAGAACCAAAAGAGAATGAAAACATCAAAATAGCGACTGAAGAACTCGAGGCTATCATGCTATTCAAACATTGGCCAGACAGAAAGTTTACATCGGAGCGAAACTGAGTCTGGAAATGAAAGGTAAATTAACTAAATTTTTAGAAGCTAACACAGATTTCTTTGCTTGGTCGCATTCAGATATGACAGGTATACCGCCTGAGGTGATGAACCACAAACTGAATGAAGATCCATCGTACCCTCCAATTAAGCAAAAAAAAAAAGGAAGCAGGGGTCTTTCTAAAATCAAGTGATTGAAGATGAAGTACAAAAACTTTTAAAAATTGGATCAATATGAGAGGTAAAGTATCCAAACTGGTTAGCTAATACTATGGTAGTTCCAAAAAAGAACGGAAAATAGCGGGTTTGCATAGATTATACTGATCTAAATAAAGCTTGTCCAAAAGATACGTGTCCCTTACCGCATATAGATCAATTAATTGATTTTGCCGTAGGTCATGAGCTGCTAAGGTTTCTTTATGCATATTCAGGTTATAATCAAATAAATATGGATCCCCTAGATGAAGAAAAAACTTCATTTATTACAGACAGGGGGACTTATTGTTACAAAGTTATGCCCTTTGGTTTAAAAAACGCTGGGGCCACGTATCAAAGATTGTCTATTAAGATGTTTCAATAACACCTGGGAAGAATATGGAAGTCTACATTGATGATATGTTAGTTGAGTCAACACAAGCGGGGGATCATTTTCAACACCTTTCAAGCACTTTCGAAATTCTCCGCAAATACAATATGAAGCTAAATACAGAAAAGTGTGCTTTTGGCGTGGCTTCAGGTAAGTTTTTAGGGATTGTTTCTAACATGGGCATTGAAGTAAATCCTGCACAGATCAAATCCATTGAGGAGATACCTGACATACGCACGAGCAAAAAAGAGATGCAGAGGTTAACAAGGAGGATAACAACATTGGGAAGATTTATTTCCTAATCTTCAAAGAAAAGTTTTAAATTCTTTTCAGTATTAAAAAATCAAAATAAATTTGAGTGGAACGACGAATGCCAACAAGCTCTCAAAATTCTAAAATCATATTGTCAAATCCGCCCCTACTGACGAAACCAAAGGATGGAGAAAGGCTACTCATTTATCTCGCCGTATCAGAAATGGAGGTAAGTGCGGTATTGGTGCGAGAAGATAGAGGTAAACAATCTCCAATTTATTATGTTAGAAAATCTTTGCTAAATGCTGAAACATAATATCCTCATTTAGAAAAACTTGTTTTAGCATTAATTATGGCATCTAGAAAGTTGAGACCTTATTTTCAATGTCATCCAATCTCTATAGTAATTGCTTTTCCTATAAGGAATATATTGCATAAACAAGAGTTATCCGGTAGGTTAGCTAAATGGGCAATAGAACTCAGTGAATATGATATCATATACCGGCCTAGAACTGCAATAAAGTCACAGGTTTTAGCAGATTTTGTGGCAGATTTCAGCACAAATATAGTTCCTAAAGTAGAAAACAACTACATGTATTTACCGAATCTAATCCTGTGACTTGAATCTTATTTACCGATGGATCCTCGAATATTAAAGGAGCGGGTTTAGGTATTGTCCTGATCCCACCTTCAGGTGAAATCACAAGACAAGCAATAAAGTGCTATCCTATTACCAATAATGAAGCAGAGTACGAGGCTGTGATTGCAGGTTTGGAATTAGCACGAGAATACGGTATAAAAAAAATTATAATCAAAAGTGATTTGCAACTTGTAGTTAACCATATGTAGGGGACTTACATAGCAAGAGAGGCACGAATGCAACAATATTTGGAAAAGGCACGGGAATTGATCAGACAGTTTCATTCATGGAAAATCGTGCAAATATCCAGGGAGGAAAATGCAGAAGCAGTTGCATTAGATGATCTCGCGTCTGTTGCGAAAATAAAAGATGCAGAAAATGCTATAGTAGTACATTTGTTTCATTCGGCGCTCGACCAAGATACAAATAATGTAAATTTTAACAATTTAACTTGGCATTGGGGAAACGAATTTGTTAACCTTTTGTAGTATGGAACAATTCTTGAAGACAAGAAAAAGTCTCAGTTACTTCACCGAAAATCCGCCTGATACAGTTTGAGTCGTGGAAATCTATACCGAAAGATATTTGGAGGACCTTTAGCAAGATGTCTCGGAATTTCTCAAACATAATATATAATGAGAGAAGTACATATTGGGTAGCTCAGCACATATTGAGGTTGAGAAAAGAGAACTAGCTAGAGAGATTCATCAATTGACTTGTTTGGGGGTTTGATTAGCAGATGAGACGATTGTGGAGTTGTACTCCAAAACACTACAAAATCATCTCTCATAGCTGAAGTACATGAAAGGCAATACGAGAACCCAGAGTTGGTCGAGTTGAGAGAGAGAGTTCCGGAGCAGAAGAAACTGTTGTTAGATATCAAGGAAGATGGGGTTCTTAGAAACATGGGTCGTTTATGTGTCCCATATGTAGTAGGGCTAAGAGACAGGATTATGTCAGAGGCACATTATTCGTGGTACTTCATTCCTCCTGGGTCGACGAAGATGTATCATGACATTAAGGATGTGTACTGGTGGAACGATATGAAGAAGAACATTCATGAGTTTATTGCCTAGTGTTCTAGTTGCCAGCATGTGAAGGTAGAGCACCAGAAGCCCGGAGGGCAAATGCAGACTATAGAGATCCCGACGTGGAATTGGGAAGCGATAAACATAGATTTTGTCATGGGTTTGTCTCGTTATCATCGAAAGTTCGATTCTATATAGGTGATATTTTATAGGCTCACGAAATCAACCCATTTCCTACCAATCAAATCTACATATATAGACGAAGATTATGCGAAGTTATATATTAAGGAGATAGTGCAGCTACACGACCAATATTTATTATATCTGACCGTGGGTCCTAGTTTACAACACATTTCTGGAGGTCATTTTAGAGAGGTCTAGGGACTCAAGTGAATCTCAGCACAGTTCTTCATCCACAAACTGATGGACAAGCCGAGGGAACAATTCAGACTCTCGAGGATATGTTACAAGCATGTGTGTTGGATTTTAAAAGAAGTTGGGATGAACATCTACCTCTTATCGAGTTTGCATATAATAACAATTACAACTCCAGTATCCAGATGCCTCCGTACGAGGCTTTGTATGGGTGTAAGTGCAGATCTCCTATATGGTGGTTTGATGTTGGAGAATCTGGGTTACATGGGCCACACTTGATTCAGCAGGTCGTAGAGAAGGTAAAGCTTATCCAAGAGCAATTGTTGACAGCCTAGAGTCGTCGGAAGTCATATTCTGACGTGCGACAACGAGACTTAGAGTTGGGGGTTGATGACTGGGTGTTCTTAAAGATATCTCCTATGAAGGCGTGATGAGGTTTGGAAAGGAAGTTCCATTTTCCATCCTAGACCGACAAATCCGCAAGCTATGAAATAAGGAGGTAGCCTCCGCGAAAGTTTTATGGAGAAGCAAGAACGTGGAAGAGATGACGTGGGATGCGGAGGAATAAATGAAGTCTAAATATCCCTAGTATTTCAAACTGAAGATATGGCTCGAGAAAGGATACTTCAGCACAACTCTATTCAGGGCAGTAGGTCATCGGGTAAGCTCTTATGTTTTGCTTTTTGTATTTATGATTGACGATCGTATGAGGCCAAGTGTTGCTATTTATAGACATTGGCCCTTTGTGGAATGTATAGTATGTTTTCTGGCTGTGTGCAGGTTGGTTTTGGTCTAGTGTATGTGGAGACTCTGGCAAACAATTTTCAAAGTCTCTAAGAGTACACATTCAAGGACGAATGTTCCTAAGGGGGGGAATGATGTTACACCCCATATTTTCATATTTAAAATTGCGTCGTAAGCAAACTAATGTAAGACCAAAAATGATATCATCTTTGGAAGTATATAAAGTAAGTTATCATGTTACCTTAGAGGTTTCAAATAATAAAGATCATGAACAACAAGTACAAAGAGGGTTGGAAGGTTTAGAAACTAAGGAATTGAAGAAAATAATGTTTCGTCAAAAGTCGACAAGTTGGAAATGTTATAAACCATACCTTTAAGGTGAGACTAGGGTTATTAACATGATAAGGAGGTTATGTTATGAGTTATGTTATTCGTATGATAGTCTTATGTTAGGTTTTGAAGTCAGGCGAGTTGTGGAACAAAATTCGATGAGAGTCATCACAAGTTACGTTCATAAGATTTACTGAACTTTGTATCAAATGTAACCGCAATTGTATCCCAATATACTTAGAGATACGGGGTGTTCCACCCGTAAAATTGAAGATATATGAGTCTATTTTATGATGCATTAAACCGTTTGTAAATACGATATCAAAGTAGAGAGATATATGCATTTTTCAAGACTGCGCAGATTGCTAGGTGATAAGTAGGTGTGTCACCTACTTGCTTAAATAAGAGGATTATATATGTCCAAATATAGGCCAGTTCGAGTCGTACAAAGAGACCTTTTAAAGGCCTATTTCCTTCATATATTACACTGATAACAGGTAATAATAACCAGACCTAAACCCCTGCAAAAATCCTACCAAAATATTACACACAAACCCTAATTGAATTTCTCTCCTTTTCAAGTTCTAGTTGGAGGAAAAACCTAGAGTTTGAAGAACCAATATAGGAGCTGAGTTATTCAACAAATAAGTTAAGATTACTGCCATATTTCATCCATTTTATTCTGCTAGATATGTATGGAAATTCGTTATATAATTGAAAGAACTCACGGGACGATGATCAAAATACGTGAGTTCGAGTTATTCACTTGTAGCGGACTGTTTTGTGGACTGTTACGTGTTGCTCTTGGACTGTGTGGTTTTCTCTTGTTTTATGGAGTTTTGGAGGAGAAATTGTGTGGATAAAAACCACATAAATTTAAGGTGGTGGGCTGGTCGTTTGTCGTAATATTTTCGGGGTGGTCGTTTTGTGTATGAAGAGATTTGGGTGTTTTGGGCTATTTTGTAGAATTTTGTGGTGTATTAAGGTTGGAAAATAATGTATATATGTTGTTATTGTTGTGTTCTTGTGTTTTTGGTGTTACCTGAATTTTGAGGGAGTAAGGATTATTGGGGAGATGCTGCCCGTTTTAATACAAAATAAGTTAGTCGTTCGTTGTGCGATAGGTGTACTTTTCGTAACTTAATGATAGTATTATTATCGTTGTTGTAGATTGAGGTGCGAAGAGGCGAGTTCAACTTTGTGATTGGATATATTGTGATAAGTTATGTTAAATCTAAACCTTTCCTTCATTTTGGCATGATCATGTAACTACATGAGTTTGATAACGAGGCATAAAGAGAAGTTCGTATTCCTGAACGTATGTACATTATCCTAGTCTCAGAAGTTACAGTATTCTCCCTTATCGGGACTTTATATTCAGTTAAGTATTGTATTATTCCAAGAGAGCAGAGGGTCTATATATATATATATATACAACATATACAGTATTAAAGTATTTTCACCACCATCGAGCAATAATCGATGGGCATCCCCTATTGGCAACCTCAAATAAGATGGTAAGTTAAATAACGAGCCTAATGTGGCCGAGCACCTATGAGCGAGCCCAAAATGACCGAGATACAGAGCCTAGTATGATCGAACGCCTATGAGAGATCCTATTACGTCGGAGCAGTTACACGTTCCGAGCCTTATAGGGCCGGACAAATATTTTACTTACTATATTGTGAGAGTTGAGTCAGCATCAACAGGTAGGTACATCTCCAGATCATCTTTAACTCCCAGTTACTTTCATTTATTATAATATCAATTTATTTCAACTTTAAGTTATTCTATTCACTTACATATTCAGTACATTATTTCGTAGTGACGTCCCATTCCTGGGGATACTGCATTTCATGTATGCAGGTACGTATAGACAACCTGGTAAACCTCCCCCGTAGGTGTTGTCCGTGATTAGCTTGATCGATAAGCACTACATCCTTCGGAGTTGCCAGGTCTAGGATTTTGAGTACATGTTGTGTATATATGTATATGTATTATGGGTAGGTCAGGGCCCTGTTCCGACCACAGTACATCCATTAGTAGAGGCTTGTAGACATATCCTGTAAGTTGTAGTATGTCGGGCTTATAGGCCTTGTATATATATTTTTGTTGGTTTTGTCAGCTGTAGTTATGAAGGCCTTGTCGGCCCAGCTTTATATTGATGTTAAGTCAAAGCTAGTCTCATGCCCCGAACCTGGGGGGGGGGGGGAGACCGGCACTCGGTGCCTCATCTATCCTTGCGTACCAAGTTGCGACTAAGGGCCTCTGAACATATAATGTCATACTTTGGCCATGGGCCACATTGGAAGACAACTTGTGAAGAAAAATATAAAACTGAATGGAAACTAACACTGACTAAACATCAATATAAAGTTGGGCCGGCTAGGCCGTCATAACTACTACAACTGACAAACCAACAAAATATACATACAAGGCCTACATTCCCAACATACTGCACTAACTGATAGAATATGTCAACAAGCCTCTACTGATGGATATACCGTGATCGGAATAGGGCCCCGACCTACCCATAACCTATATACATATATACACAAGATGTACACAAAACTTCTAGACCCAGAAACTACGAAGGACGTGGAGCTTACTGATAAATCTGAACTCGGGAAACACCTACTGAGGAGGTCTACCCGTGTGTCTGTCTGAACCTGCATGAATGAAATGCAGCGTCCCCGGAGAAAGGGACTTCAGCATGAAATAATTTACCGAGTATGTAAGGCAAAAGAATAACTGAAAGTTGAAATTGAACTGATAATATAATGACTGAAAGTAACAGGGAGTCAAAGATAATCTGAAGATATACTTACCTGTTGATATTGGTTCAAATCTCTCAATATAGTAAGTAAAATAATTGTTCGGCTCTATAAGGCTCGGTATATATATAACTGCTCTGCCGTAGTAGGCTCTCTCATAGGCACTCGACCATGGTAGGCGATGTATCTCGGCCAACTGGGCTCGCTCATAGGCGCTCGACCATATTATGCGTTGTATCTCGGCCAAATGGGCTCGCTCATAGGCACTCGACCATATTAGGCTTGGTAAATAACTTGCCACCTCATCTGAGGTTGCCCAATAGGGGCCTGCCACCAATTATAGATAGAACCTCTTCTCTCTTGGCTGGAATAAGACAATACTCAATTGAATATAAAGTCCTGATAAGGGAGACTACTGTAATTTATGAGACTGGGATAATGTACATAACTTCGGGAGTATGAACTTCTCTTTATGCTTCGTCATCAAACACATGTAGTTACAAGGTCATGCCAAAATGAAGAAAGGGCTTAGCCTTAACATACCTGGAGTAGGAAAAAATTCGTATGATATTCTTGAGAAGGATTACACCGTACTCCCTTAAAATTGCAAAATCTTACGTTGCGTAAGATGCTTTAAATCCTTGTTTGAATGAATATCCGTATATTAATTGTTGAAGATCACGTTGCTTCAAATTGCACCATACTTAAAGTCTTTTCTAGTTTTGAATTATTGAAAGATATGTATCTTTTTTGAATTAAAAAGGCCTTATGTTTGAATTGGTGTGGTGCCCAGTCCATGTCGTGGATTAACCACACCCCTTAATCTTTGATTTTTTGCCACATAACCCATAATGACTAAGAGTCATATATTTTGGTAGTGGCTTGCTGCCACGTAGGGGTGGGCGATTTTAATCTTTATCCCATAATTCATTAAATTAGGTAATATCCCGTTACCCAGTAATTAACCAATTACCCACATCATTAAGAATTATCTCAAATTACGTAAAATACTACTCACTTTTGACAGACTTTACGTATCCTACTATCGTGGTCATGGGGTACCTTGTATGGCACTAGTCTATAAATACCGGGTATTGTAACTCAGATCGTGTTTTATCCCAAATTGACAACCTTCAACGAAAATCATTTTCTTTGATTCGTTTCCCCTTTATATCTCACGACACTTACTTATCGCTTGTAATAAATAGCATAAATGCTTATAATCTCAAGATAATCTCATCCTTGAGTCTACATCAATTAACTGAAGACGAAAATTTAACGTACTAAAGCGAATGTAACATCCTTCCCCTCTTAGAAATATTTGTCCTCGAATATTTACTCTTAAAGACTTTGGGAAAATATTTTCAAGAGTTTCGTTCGTACACTAGACCAAAACCAACCTGTACGTATCCAGGAAACATAATATGCATGCTACACATGGCTAGTGTCTATAAATAGCAACACTTGACCTCACACAGTTGTGCATTATAAATTCTGAAAGTAAAAAATAAGAGCTTATCTGATGACCTACTGGCCTGAATAGAGATGTGCTGAGGTATCCCACCTCGAGCCATATATTCAATTTGAAATAAGTGGGGGTATTTAGACTTCATTTCTTCCTCCGCTTACACGCCATCCCTTCCACATTCTTACTTCTCCATAAAACCTTCACTCAGGCTACCTCCTTATTCCGTAGCTTGCAGATTGGTCGGTCTAGGATGGTAACTAGAATTTCCTCGTATGACAAGTCCTCCGTAATCTGTACATCATCCGTGGGCACCACTCGCGTAGGATCGCCAATGTACTTCCATAGCATAGATACGTGAAAAACCGGATGGACAAACTCCAATTGAGGGTAATTTTAACTCATATGCTACTTGGCCCACTCTCCGAATGATCCTATAAGGCCCAATATACCGTGGGCTAAGCTTGCCTTTCTTGACAAACCTCATCACGCCCTTCATAGGTGACACCTTTAGGAATACCCAGTCATTAACCCCGAACTATAAGTCTCATCGCCGCACGTCAGAATATGACTTCTGATGACTCTGGGATGTCAGCAGTCGCTCCCGGATAAGCTTTACTTTCTCTACGGCTTTCCGAACCAGGTCTGGCCCATGTAACCCAGATTCTCCAACATCAAACCACCCTATAGGAGATCTGCACTTACACCCATACAAAGCCTCGTATGGAGCCAACTGGATACTGGAGTGGTAACTGTTATTATATGCAAACTCGATAAGAGGTAGATGTTTATCCCAACTTCTTTTAAAATCCAACACACATGCTCGTAACATATCCTCGAGCGTCTGAATTGTGCGCTCGATTTGTCCATCAGTCTGTGGATGAAAAGTTGTGCTGAGATTCACCTGACTCCCTAAAACTTTCTTAAATGACCTCAAAAAATATGTTGTAAACTGGGCCCCACGGTCAGATATAATAGATAATGGTACCTCGTGTAGCCGCACTATCTCCTTAATATATAACTTTGCATAGTCTTCTGTTGTATATGTACATCTGACCGGTAAGAAATGAGCTGATTTTTTGAGCCTATCGACTATCACCATATGGAATCAAACTTACGATAAGAACGAGGTATACCCGTGATAAAGTCCATATTTATCGCCTCCCATTTCCACGTCGGGATCTCTATAGTCTGCATTAGCCCTCCGTGCTTCTGGTGCTCTACCTTAACCTTCTGGAAACTAGGACACTGAGCGACAAACTTAGAAATGTTCTTCTTCATATAATTCCACCAGTACACATCCTTAATGTCATGATACATCTTCGTGGTCCCAGGATGAATGGAGTATCACGAATAATGTGCCTCTAACATAATCCTGTCTCGTAGTCCTGCTACATCTGGAACACACAAATGACCCTTGTATCTGAGAACCCCATCTCCCTTGATCTCTAATAATGGCTTCTTCTGCCGTGGAACTCGCTTTCCTAACTCGACCAACTCTGGGTCCTCGTACGGAATCTCCTTTACTTCAGCTGTGAGAGACTATTTTGCAGTATTTTGGAGTACAACTCCACCATTTCCAGAGTCTACTAACCGAACCCCCAAACCAGCTAATTGATGAATCACTCTAGTTGATTGTCTTTTCTCGACCTCTACATGTGCTAAGCTACCCATAGATTGGCGACATAAGGCATCTGCTACAACATTATCTTTCCCTGGATGGTAGAGAATGTTAACATCGTAATCTTTCAATAACTCAAGCCATCGCCTCTGTCGCAAATTCAACTTCTTTTTCTTGAGGATATATTGTAGGCATTTATGATCTGTGAATACATCAACATGAACACCATATAAATAATGCCGCCATATCTTAAGTTCATGGACAATCACAGCTAACTCAAGGTCGTGGATCGGATAATTCCGCTCGTTCTTCCTCAATTGCCTTGAAGCATACGCAATGACTTTCCCATGCTGCATCAGGACACATCCTAACCCAACACCTGAGCTATCACAATACATGGAATAACCATCTGGACTCTCTGGAAGTGCTAGAACTAGCGCTGAGGTCAACCTGTTCTTAAGCACCTATAATCTCTGCTCACAAGCCCCCATCCACTGAAACTTAGTTTCTTTCTGCATCAACTTCGTTAATGGTGCCGAAAGGGAAGAAAAACCCTCTACGAACCTCCGGTAGTATCTTGCTAAGCCCAGAAAGCTACGAACCTTTGTCGGAGTGGTAGGTCTAGGCTAGGATTTCACAGCCTCAATCTTCTGAGTGTCTACCTTTATACCTCCATCGGATACAATGTGCCCCAAGAATTCTACAGACTTCAACCAGAACTCACATTTGGAAAACTTACCATACAATTTACTATCATAGAGGGTTTGGAGTACCGCTCGCAGGTGGTCTGCATGCTCATCCTCTGAACGTGAATAAACCAAAATATCATCAATAAATACTATCACGAACATGTCTAAAAATGATCGAAATAGGATATTCATCAAGTCCATAAATATGGCAGGTGCATTCGTCAACCCGAAGATATGACAAGGAGCTCTAAGTGGCCATATCGGGTCATGAAGGCTGTCTTGGGAATATATTTCTCCCGAACTCTGACCTGGTGGTACCTCGACCTTAAATCTATCTTTGAAAAACATCTAGCTCCCTACAACTGATCAAACAAGTCATCTATCCTTGGAAGTGGATACTTATTCTTAATAGTTACCTTGTTCAGTTGCCTATAATAGATACATATACTCAGCGAGCCGTCTTTCTTCCGTACAAATAGTACCGGTGCACCCCAAGGTGAAGTACTCAGTCTGATGAAACCTTTCTCTAGCAAATCTTTTAACTGCTCCTTCAACTCCTTAAATTCGGCAGGTGCCATTCTATACGGAGGGATGGATATTGATTGAGTTACCGGAAGCAAATCGATTCGAAAATCAATATCTCGCTCTAGAGGAATACCTGGAAGTTCATCTGGGAATACATCTGCGTACTCTTTGACTACTGGAATAGATTAAAGTGTAGGTATCTCAGCATATGCATCTCCAACTCATACAATATGATAAATTCACCCTTTCGCGATCATTTTCCTTGCCTTCAGATAGGAAATAAACCTAGCACCGGGTGTCGCTGTATTACCTACCCATTCAAGGACTGGCTCACCCAAAAAATGAAATCTAGTTGTCTTTGCTCGACAATCAACTGTGGCATAGTGATGCGAGACTATAATTCATGGTTCAACATGTTATATGCCTTACAGTTTATGCGCATTAATGATAAAAATATACTTTTTATGTGCTTAATGGAGTTTATTTCATGTGTAGGTGAATTGGAGATGGAAACCGATCTAAATGGATGAAAATACGTCGAAAATACGCTTGAGAGGCGAAGAGGGAACACCCTGGCCTTATCCAGGCGTTTGCCTCCTAAATCCAGGCTGGTCCTGGCGTTAGGGGGGCGTTTGCCTCCTAAAGACAGGCCTACCCTGGCCTTAAGGGGGCGTTTGGCCCCAAACGCGTGGTTCCCTGGTTCCGATCAGTTCCGAGTTTTGACGAGTTTAAGTGTTTTCCGGGTGGAATAGAAGTCTCCTACATGTTTAGGGTTTGTCATAAACATATAAATAGACTCCTAAAACACAACTAAAGGAGATTCGGAAGGCATTCGAGAGATTC